>JAGSMT010000790.1:0-38511 GCA_029286875.1 Lamproptera curius
TTAAAAGACATTATTTTTATTAGAGTAAGTTTAAAGCATTAATGTATGTCATTACAACTTATTCTAAATATTTGATTGATTGTAGGTACTTATATTTTTCGACGATCTACTTCGCGGGCGTGGAAGGGCCTGGTTTAATTTCCACCACGAGAAAAATACCGTGTGATAAACATAAAATTTGTCTCGTGTCTGGGATTTTGTAAGAGTATAATATCTGTATATTACGTAATGAAAACAAGTAAATGTTTTTATCGGGTATCAAGTTTTCATTGAACATGCTTAAGCATTACAAAGCTTAAGTATTAAAATATTAATAAATAATGTTAGTACTTCAACCTACCCACGTAGCGTACAAAGCAAACCTTAGTTTGGGACAAGATACTTTTAATTTTTCTTTTGACGTAACTTTAAAGAAAAGTAATACATTACTTTCGTGAACATGGGCCGAATGTACACATTTTACTTTAAAACACTCTCTTCGGAATCCATTGTTATATCCGATGTGTTTCGTTAAACGGAAATGAAACCAGCTCGTCGCTACAGGGAAGTAAAAATAAACGAGACTGTGGAGAACTGGTTTTAACTTATATACAACATTTCCTAAGTATTATCAACAAACGCATTTTATTCTTCTTTTTTTTTATAATTTAAACCAGCGTTTTCTTTTCTTTAAAACGTGGAATAACTCACAAATACGTATGTAGTACTTGTTTAATGTTATATAAACTACACTTATTTGTGTTCCTTATTTTACTAAAGTCCAAATAGTACCGTGTCTTCCGAATCGATAACATCTGAATATCACTTTATTGAAATTCGCACATATCAAGAATAGAATTTGTAATGATTATTTTGCAAACTTGTAAAGCTGCTACGTCAAAGATAAGGAGCATATCATGCCATTGTTATAAAACTTTTTTGAACATTTTTCTTTGCCAAATAAATCATAAGTTATTATTAATATTTTATATTTATTTCATAATAACATACAATCATATTTTCATCTCTTTAAAATTAATAAATGTTACTTTAAATCTTGTTATGTGGAAATAGAATTTTTGTTTCAATAGTATATTGAAAACTACTTATTAATTGTTTCGTGAAATATTATTATAATTAGAAAAAAAGGCAACTTAAGTACTGCATAGAAAATCAACACGTAACGTTCTTCAACAATACCATTTGCGTATTACTACTGTTAAACAATGCTGAACTTTTTGTTATATTACAATGAAAAATTTTGTTAGTATACCGTTATCTCCTAAGATTCTTGAGCACATTCAAAAGGCCACAAGTGTACCATGACAAAGGACAGAATGTAGATACATTTATCACTTAAGGATGAAAAAATAATCATGGTTGAGAAATAAAGAAATGCACAAGTATTCATATTCCGAACTTCTATAGGAATCTACGTTTTATTACCGACCAAGGGGCAGTTCCCTTACGACCTAACGTTGTACATGCAAGTACTCTTAGGATGTGGCCCAAATCTGTTTTGCTATTAAAATTTTGTTATATAGCGAAAAGACTAATATTTACATCAAATATGACTAGATTCATAAGTTAAGCATTACTTTCGTTTGTGGTTTCATTAGGTCCCTTTATATTCTGGTAGATATGTAACATTAATTACTCCTATTTGTTAATTTATTAAGTCGAATATGAGTAATTTTAGTTAACTTACTAAATTATGTATTACGAAACATTACAAAATTATGGTTTGATATCCGAAAGCAAAAGACAGATAAATAAAAAATTGTCCTCAAAACGATCTTAATTTTAAAAAGGGTGGTTAAATAATTGTATCAACAATGAAACTATATCATTATACGAATTTTTTCGAATTTAATTACTTACATAAGAAGAAAGTAATAATGTTGGATTTTTTAGTATTTGCGCTGTAACAAAAAGACGCGAAGCATCGGTTTTTCTAACATTTAAGCAAAATATTCCGTGTAAGAAATGCGTTGAATTCGCTCAAAGAAATAATCAGCATATAGAATCAATTTATTTTCTAAATGTACCTGTGTCATTTATCAATTTTGTCAATGAAATATATGTAACTAGACAGCATTTAAATTAGTTGGTTTTAAGTAACTTAATTAAAGTAAAAATTATTTAATTCTCATTCATGAATTCGAATATTGTAAATAGATTTGTTCGAACGTATCGCAAGATATTTTTTGTCTCATAAATCTAAAAAATAATGAAGGTGTTGACTAATACAAATAATTCTAAGCACAAGTAGAGGACTGTAGGTTCCTGTTTCATTAATTTTCTAGCGCCAAACATACTCAGACTGGCCAGGTTATTCTTAGCTTCACCGTGGCTAGATCAGTCTTCAGGTATATCTACTGGTTTTAAAAACTAAAATATTTTTAGAGCTTGAGAGCTTATTGTAAAGATTTTAAGGAAATCGATCCAAAAAGATCTTTTAGAAAAATATCATTGTCCCACTAAATAAAGAAGCTAGTATGAACGAAAAAAATTTAAATTAAAATTTAATAAAACGTAAAAAATGCAATTAACATTTACTTTACCTAAAAAAATAAATGTGATGTTTATAATGGATCGTCTTACTTTATTTTTAAATATTATTCTTTTTTCACATACTGTATTCAAATTTTGCAGCTATATAATATCTGTTTTAATATAACATACACAAAGGAAATGTATTAAAATATATAGGCGATGCCTTATTCATAAAATATTTTATCGAAAGTAATATAACTTAACGAAAACGTCACTAAATCCTGAAAAGAAGAAAACTTAATTATATGTTTGACTTTTAAAGGTCAAAGTTACTACTCTGTAGTAATTTTGTAGTAACTTTGAAGTTCCTAAAAATATTAATAACTCCATTAGCAGATAAAATATTAAATAATATTAAACAAAAAACTCTCTCTATTGTAATAAAGTACTATAAATTAAAAATATATATGTAATATGTATATATAATCGCAAAAAATACCCGTAAGAGCTTACACTGCACTTTCTCAACAAGCTTCACAAGCAACTCAATACATTTTTTGATAAATTTTGTTGTAGTAAGATCGACCTGAAAATCGCTTTAAGTTGATAGGCATTAACATTTGGTTTATAATCAAGTCCATTATGTGTTTTAAAAACTTGTCTTAAACAGTTTTTTTACTAAATTTAGTTACCTAAAATATGTCAGGAATTTTAAAACATTGTTTCATCGTGAATTACTTATGCGCAGGATAAAAAACAGACAAAGCTTTTCCTAAATTATTCGCCGAATTGTAGGAGACCACATCAAGGCGAGCAAATATAGGATCCACTTTTATTTCCTTCCTGAGACCACTCCACTGCCCTCGAGTTACGAATATGTCTGTATACGGTCCTCTGTTGCGAAATATTTGTGGCTCTGAAATACGCTCATGGGTCGTAAAAGCTAACTAGAACTTTTGCTTTACGGTGTATTAAGGGATCGTCAGATTGGAATATTAAAATAATATTACCGTATAAATTTTATTTCGTTATTATGTTATAACGCAACATTTAGGACTAATTAATTTGTACTTACTAATTACCATAAAATTATAATCATCCAAATTGTTTTCTACTGTATATAAAAAATAAAAACCTAAATTTTAGTAGTTTCTATGAAATATTATACCTAAGTTAAGCTAATTAAATAGTCGGTCTAAAAATTAAAGACACTTTTATGTCTAGGCATAATTACTAATTATATAAGTAACGGCAAATCATACGCTCCAAAACAAATCAGAAATCTTGTCTTGCAGTTTGAAGGATCAGTTCAGTAACAAAACCTGAGATTTTAATCTACAACCTCCGGTTCTCTAGGGTCGATATATTTTGGCTACGAAGGTTTTTAATACCACTAATCACAATATTCTTATCCAAATTGTAGTTTTACGTCACCTAGGTATTTTTTAGAGAAGAAATATAGTCAATATAACAAACCAACTCCTAGCATTTTAGGACAACACATTTTTTTAAAATAAAAACACAAATAGCACTGATGTTATTGTCTTGAACAGTAAATTTTACTGCGAAATACAAATTTATGCTTATTGAACTTAAGGCTATATTCCTGAATAAGAGAAACAATGGATACTGGTACTTATTATTTCTGTAGGAATCAGTCAAATGGATCTCCAGTAGGAAAAATGCTACATGAAGGTACCAAGTTTAACATAACAAAAAAAAACTTGTTCCATAGTAATCAAAAAAACAAAGCTTTTTCATTGTATCTTTATTCATCGACGCTTATTTTTCATTTCGATAAGTGTCATATAGTATCGTTATATATTATAGAATAAGTACTCTCACATTAATTTATACATTAAAACTTAAGTGTAATCCTAAAAGACAGTTGCGTAAAAAGGTAACCTGAAATCTCGAACACTAATATTTTCTTACGGACCATTACAAATGTTAGTTAAGGTTTAAGTAGCAATAAGGAATTCACGTAGAAAACAATTTGCGGGTCCATTAGCAGAGAAAATTTCTGGAATGCTTTTCTTGTAAATACACAATTTAGTGGAGAGAATGTGTTAGTGTTTATAAAGTTTATACAGTTTATTATTCAACAGTACAATTCATACCGATTTACGTATAATCAAGTATTGTTTATTATAATTTTAATTAAATAATGTCTGCCGAGTCGATTTTTACTTATTTTTGTGATCATATTAGAGATCCGCCAACTACGCAGGATTTATTATATTACACGAGTGTACGCACTAACGCAAATACAATCCCTCTTCCTTTAAGCATTCAAAGTCCGAAAGGTTAGATAGATTTTTTAATGCCTATTCATCATGATACAACTTACTAAGCAGGCAATTAGATGATCAGCCTTCATTGCTCTAATCAACTAATTAATATATAACATAATAATAAAAGTCCCCGCAGTAGTTCAACCCAGGGTACCCAGTTTCTAAAACTTACGCCCGACTAAGCAATGAAGGCAATTCAAATGTACTATTGCGCAAAGTTTTGCCACATTATGTCAAAAGCGTATCTTTTTATTTCTAACATTAAACAAATATATGCGAAAAATAAATTATGGGTGGAAGGTCTGAGCATAGATTCAGCTAAAATGGAATTTTAATGATCCAGTTAAAGGATCATTAAAATATGACTGTTGGATATTTCTACGTATTCTTTAAGTCAATACGTAACTTTATGTTACTTGTCAAGCGAATAGAGTAAAGGAGGTGTTTTATAGAATACACTGTTATTAGTCAATATGACACTGTTTGTATTGTTTTATATTTATTTCTAAACTAACTTCACCCCGCAGTTTAACACATTCAATATTTATAATGTCAAAGGTTTTTGTAGTTCATTCCAGAAAAAGTCAACGGTGGCAGACTCAATACATGACACTTTCTGTTATATCTTGAATAAACTACAATGTATCCTTTAATATTAATCCCTATACGTTATTCTCATATTAAGCTATAGTATAAATACTATTTCTGATAAGCGTACTTAGAAAAAAGGGGTCTCAATATTTACATTTTGTCCCTGTGCGATTGTGCATAAAAGTCGGGTCTGAAATAAGTCTATAATATCGTTTATTATCGTTTATTTGATGGCTTCCGTTGGTGGAGTTAACCATTACAACCCGGCGGAGTCGAGGGCTTGCAACTTTAAGCGTGCACAGGCTTCACCTCTAATTTGTTGGCTTAGCTCCGAGGGTCCCCAGAGGAGACCTCGGCTCAGGCTCCACTATTTTAAACCGTCAGCGATCTAATCGAGGGTGCCCAGGAGGGCCGAACCTCAGCTCGAGTTAGTCGCTTTTGATCCTTTCTAACCCGTTAGCAACATGTATCGAGGGCGCCCGGTGGAGCGAACCTCAGCTCGATCAGTGCTTTAGGACATGTTAATTTTTAAGCTAAAACCGCTCTATCTAATTGGTGAGAATCGGCCTGGTACGTGCCGATATCTGTTGTACAGGGTGTGCGTTTGCCCTCGACGGCGAGGGCAAAAGTGTTCGTAGTACGATTTAACACGTGCTTGCACGATCGTTATATCGTCGTCCGGATCTGTGAGTATGTGGCGCGGTCGCCTGTATCGGGCGTGTTTCCTATGTTTAGGACGAGTTATTTTGCGTGGTACGTAAGCGGCGGCGCTACGTACCAGTTCATTCGGATGTTGCGAAGCCGAGTCGAAAAATCGGATGGATGCTTGTTTCAAAGTTGATGTATCGAAGGCATTCCAGGTCCACATGCAGGGTCAAGGTTGCGCACGCAGTTGACACCGTGGCTCTGCGTATGAACCTGTTTTGCAGGGTTTGGAGTTTGTGGATGTTTTTAGGGGATGCATGAGCAAACACCGGACTGGCGTAGGTCATGATGGGACGGATTACTGTTTTGTAGAGCAACATCTTGTTGCGCAGAGATAGCTTGCTCTTAGGATTTATTAAAGGAAACAGGCGACCTAGGACGTAGGCCGCTCTGTTTTTGACCTGCTTGATGTGCGGGCCGAAGCTAAGGGTTTTATCGAGGTGACCCGAGGTGTTTGATTTTATCTACCCATGGTATTGGGTAGTCTAGGAGTCGGATCATGGTAGGGATCGTCGGCATTCTGTGGGTAAACAAGACTGCCGCGCTTTTGGAAGGTTTATTTCGATTCTCAACGTCGAAACCAGTCGCCAAGCATCTGGCTGCGATTTGGAGACGTCGTTGGATTATGAAAGGACAAGTACTGGATGAAAAGATGCAAGTATCGTCTGCGAACAAGGCGGTGCTACTTTGTGATTATGTGGGATGTCATGGGTGTAAAGGGTGAATAGGACAGGACCTAATCAGGAGCCTTGTGGAACTCCGGCTAGTAGCGGTGAGGTTGAGATTTCGATCCCTCGACGCAGTATCGGAACGTTCGTTTCAGAGAAAGTCTCGTATGATGAGTACGAGACGGTCTGGCACGCCGAGTTTATATAACTTGTATATAAGCCCGTCGTCCATCTTGTCGAACGCCTTCGCCACGTCGAGGAAAAGCGCTCCAGTGTGTTGTCTCCGTAACATGCAGGATTTGATGTGCTCCGTGATGCGGTGCCTTGTGTGCAGGAATGTTTGGCCGAAAGCCGAATTGGACTGGATTGGGAAGCCCATTAGCCTGCATAAAGTCCTGTAGGCGGTCAAAACTAATCTTTCGTAGATTTTCCCGAAGCCTTTAAGCAGGCTAATGGGGCGATAGGGAGGTTGGTAGGTTGGGAGGTTTTCCGGTTTGAGGAAGCCTATAACTTCAGCGTCCTTCCAAGTGTTTGGAAAAATACTCTTGGAAGAGCTGCGTTATAGATTAGGACCAGTAGGTTGATAAGGTGAGTCGGAAGAATCTTTATGACGCGGTTTGATATGCCATCGATGCCCGGGGCTTTCCGTGGTCTAAGCTTTTTGATTATCGATTCGACTTCGCTTCCGTCACGAGTGTGAGTACGTCGCGTGGGGTAGATGCGTCAACCGGTCAACCTCGCTCTCATCCTTGCGGAGATGAGCGGCGCTCATCGGTTGTGTGCTGGGCGAGCATTGAGCCTCGAGACTGTCGGCCGACATTCGGCTTTTCCTCATCGAGAAACGCTTGGGCTTGTCGGGTTGGATTAGTGGCGGCATGGTGGATGGCTGCCGCCGCCTTGAGGCTTTGGGAATGCGCCAGAAGGCCACTGGGAGGGATGTAGGTTGCTCAGATCGTGATCCCACCGATCGTTCCTGAATTCAGCTATGCGCGTCTTGGACTGATGTTCAGGGCGCGTAGCTGCCTTCAGTTCCGCTCGGTTGGATACCAATCGTGAGCGCGAATCGCGGCTTTCTTGCGTCAAAGAGGTCCTGATGTCGTTTGGCAGGCCCAGCGGGGGTTTTCCTCCACCGGGATTTGCCTCGAGGAGACCTCGACGACACTTGGCGTGACTTGTGAACGCATGAGCGGCGAGATTCACGTCGTGAGCGGTGTTTAGGGTATTTGGAATGGTGTCTAAGTGAGGTGAGCTAGTAGAGTCTAGCTGTGACTTAAGCTTATGCCAGTCGACTTTAGTTCTAAGAACTGTGTTTGGATGATTTGAAGGTCCTAGCTTTAAGAGCACGGGACGGTGATCGGATGTTAGGTCGTCGATGACCTCTATGCTCCTAAGAGCGAGATTGATGTTTTGTACGATCGCAATATCAAGCACATCCGGTCGTTGTCCTACTGCGTGAAGAGTGTGTTTGCATCAACGGCGAACCACACTGAAATTAAGTTTGTCGGATAATTCGTCTAATGCTAGACCCCGCGGATTTGTAGTGTATGAGTTCCATCGGGTGTGCTTGCTATTGAAATCGCCGGCGAGGATGACGGCGTCTCCTAAGGATAATAGCGTCTCGAAGTCGGATTGTATGATGCGTGAGGTGTCTCTGCATGGTAAATATACCGAAGCTATTGTAATCGGCGCGTGACCTGTCATGGCTAGCCTGCAGATCGAGGCTTCTAAATGCTTTAGATTCGACGGCGTGTCGATTGCTACGCAGTGCAGTGACTTTTATAATAAATGAGTGCCGCCGTGTGAACGCCGGTCCTGTCATTCTTATGATATTAAAATTAGCAATCTTTGGATCTCCTCTTCCGGGCTTTAGGAATGTCTCCTGCACCAGTAGGATGTCTACGTCGTTTTCGCTAAGGAATTCTTTGATTTCGGTCGTTTGTTTCATGAGACCGTTTGCGTTAAAAATGCTAAATTAAATGCGCGTGGCTTTACGCGGCCCGGGCCGTTGTTTAAAAAGTTGTGGGTGTGTTAGCCATTTAGGTTCCCACGAATAAGTTCAATTAAGTTTCTGTACTTGCGGAGTACAGCTAAGCGGCGTGAAATTGCCAACGGTGGCATCTAGTTCGGTGGTGAGCCTATCGACTTCTGCGAAGTCACTGTATTAACTAACACGTCCGTGTTGGTCCCAAACTGCCATTGCTATGGCTGGCTTGCTGGGGAGCCTTCGCGGAGCGCTTGTAGGTGCGGCGCGAGGTGCGGCGCTACGTGGAGCGCTCAGCGCAGGTTGCGGGCCGGTTGTTGCCACGCTGGCATGGGGTGCTACGCGGGGCTGGGTATTGCCTACGCCGGAGCAGGCCGGAGGGGCGGGAAGGGTGAGGATGGCACCGGTGGGCGCCTTGGGATGGTGGATGGTGGAGGTGGTTCTCGCTTGGGCGCCTTAGGGCACCCTAGGTAATTGGCCGTGTGGCCAGGACTTTGGCAGTTGACGCATGCCGGCGGTTCGTATGTTGCTAATACTTCGCGGTCCCGAGGTCGAGGGCAGTCTGGGGTGCCATGGTCCCCGAGGCACTGTACGCAACGGGGTCGTGCGTGACAATTGCAGGGCCGTGTGTCCGAATAATTGGCAGTTTGGCACTGCCCTGGAGGCCGTTTGAATGCGGCGCGTTAAAAGAGATGCGACCAATGTCGCAAATGTACTTAAGATCGTAAACTTTTGCCCTCTACAGAGCGTTCGAGCGTCAGAAGGACGACATTATAAAGGCCTTTTGTCCGCGGATAGAACAGCCTTTGAGCGGAATAAATAGGAATATTCGCCGACTTGATGAAGTCGAAGATTTCTTGCGTGGTAGTTCTTTTGGCAGCCCTTTGACCACTGTCGAGAGACGCGCTCTTCCGGGAGCGCGAATGTATGATAATAATACTGCTTCTCGAGCAAATTTAGTGACATCGCGGTGCGCTTGCACCGTCTCTAACTGGATTTTGATCCCACTGGCGGAATCATTGGCCGTGAACTTAACACGGTTGGATAAAAGCAGACCGTAGTTCGGCCCACTTTTCGCTTGACCTAATGTAGATAGGCGGTGGCTTTGTCTCTAAGTGAGACGGGTACTTGCTGTGAGTCAGCGGGGTGGGTTGAGAAGCAGCCGAAGTTGAGGGCCGTGATGCGGCCGGCTGTGAAGCAGCGGATGGTGGTTGCCGTGAGGCGGGGTTGACTCTACTGGCCTCGGGGCCGATAATTCAGCGGCCGACGATTTCGGCGCCTTAACGGGTGGGTCTGGGGTCGGCGACGACGCCGGCGACGATCTATTCTTGCGCTTCTTTTTGCGCGATTGTATTGGCAGGAAGCCTCCTGCGTCTAGCTCCTCGGTTTCCCTGGCATCCGAGTCTGCCTCGACCTCGACCTCCATTTCGGAGTCGGATGTGGATCTGGTGGATTCGGAGGAAGTTTTTCGGGACTCCTCCGACGTGGCCCTAGCTGCGGCGCGCGATTTTTTGCCCTTCTTGGGCTTAGCTGACGTTATTGTAGACTCTGACGACGAGTCTGATGTGCCACCGTTGGCGTTAACTGCCATGCGGATGGCTTCTCTGATCGCTTCCGGCGATTTGTTTTTTAAATCCTCAAAGTTGAGGCCTATGCCCTCTAGGGCTTCCTGCATTAGGTGCAACATCGTTAAGCGATGTTGCCAAGACTACGCGATGAATTTAAATTAAATAACGCGCGTGCAAGCACCCCCGGTGAAGCCGGGGGTTGTGTGCCCTACCCTCCCCGCCCCAGTGAGCAGGGAGGTGTAAACCTAACGTTAAAAAGGAAAAACTAGCGCTTTAGGAGCGCTAGGTGAGTACCTAAGTTGCTGCCTAATGCAGCAACTAGAGATTAAGTGAAAAAATATAATACCACGTGGGTGGTGTGCGTGTTGATTTTAAAATTTACTACGTTCGCGGTGTAACGTGGCAGATGAGTTTAATTGGCAAAGTAAACTAACATAAAGGTTCCTACATCTCAACAGAAGGTGTCTGAACGCTGTAAAGGGAAAATTGAAGGTAAGACAAAATCGGAGCGACTCACCGGACGGCTACACAGCTATCTGCGCACAGGCGCGTACGACTAACGCGTCGACACTGGCATTTCCGGCACACACTGACACTAACACTGCACTGCACGATGAATACTTCACTACTGCACGGCGCACGGCGGTCTTCCTTCTTCTTGCCCACTGACGGCGTCAGGGAGGCGTGGCACAGGGTGGGCCAAGCGGACGGCGCAGGTGCAGGGAGGATCGAGCGGCTTGTCCGGTCGATCCGAGAGCACTAAGCGCACTGTGTTCTCTTTGTTCTTTTGTGTCTATAATACGCTGCCCGCAACTGATATCTCCTCGTGTATGATAAGTGTTGTGCGTGTTTGTGTTATTGTGTCGAGTGGTATAAAGTGTTACGCTTCGACTCGTCCGTAAGAGATATCTAGTGGCTGCCGGGGCCACCTGAGCCATTTTAATGTTTTTAACTTTAGAGAGATGTCAAGTTGTTGATACATTTTTACTTTTTGAAATTTGTGTTTAGATTTCTAAAAGTTTCATTAAAATCAAGTAAGTTGTTGTGAAATTGTTCATTGTTTGTAAATATGCACTTTTATTAAATCTGATAACTGCGTTTGATGATACTGCTTACCGTAGTTCTATTTACATGTAACCTCCACTCTTTAACACTTGGTTAATTTGTTGCTAACTATATCAGAACACAATATTTTTGTTTAAACAAGCTAACAATAATTCATACACACACGTAAGAACACAATAATTATATATGTACAAAGTGAACACGTATTCGTATTTTACAAAGTTCAAACGAAACACAACATCACATTGCTATAAGAACTTACATACTTACCGCCGCTATAGCTAGATACGCAAACCAGAATAGCCATGGTCGTAATCAACGGTTTGCGAGACCACTATTGCCTATCATAGTTAGAATTTGAATTGGGTCTAGAAAGCTGCATAAGCCGCATTTCAAATTAGAAGTGAGAAAATCACAAAACAAATGTTACCACTCATTGCGTAGGCTGTTTTTTTTTTGTTTTGTTTAAAATTCTGCATTTAAAAAGAAGTATATTTACTTAACAGGAACATTATTTTTATTAGAGTAAGTTTAAAGCATTAATGTATGTCATTACAGCTTATTCTGAATATTTGTTGTTTGTGGCACTGATATTTTTTGGACGATCTACTTCGCGGTCGTGGAAGGGCTTGGTTTAATTTCCACCACAAGAAAAATACCGTGTGATAAACATGGAACTTGTCTCGTGTCTGGGATTTTGTAAGAGTATAATATCTGTATATTACGTAATGAAAACAAGTAAATGTTTTATCGAGTATCAAGTTTCCATTGAACATGCTTAAGCATTCCAAAGCTTAAAATATTATTGAATAATGTTAGTACTTTGACCTACCCACGTAGCGTACAAAGCAAACCTTAGTATGGGACAAGATACTTTTAATTTTTTTTTCGACGTGACTTTAAAGAAAAGTAATGCATTACTTTCGTGAACATGATGAACACATTTAATTTTAAAACACTCTCTTCGGAATCCATTGTTATAACCGATGTGTTTCGTTAAACGGAAATGGAACCAGCTCATCGCTGCAGGGAAGTAAAAATAAACGAGACTCTGGAGAACTGGTTTTAACTTATATACAACATTTCCTAAGTATTATCAACAAACGCATTTTATTCTTCTTTTTTTTTATAATTTAAACCAGCGTTTTCTTTTCTTTAAAACGTGGAATAACTCACAAATACGTATGTAGTACTTGTTTAATGTTATATAAACTACACTTATTTATGTGTGTCTTCCGAATCGATAACATGCTGAATACCACTTTATTGAAATTTGCACATATCAAGAATAAAATTTGTTATGATTATTTTGCAAACTCGTAACGCTGCAATCAAAGATAAGGAGCATATCATGCCATTGTTATCAAACTTTTTTGAACATTTTTCTTTGCCAAAAAAATCATAAATTATTATTGATATTTTATATTTATTTCATAATAACATACGATCATATTTTCATCTCTTTAAAATTAATAAGTGTTCCTTTAAATCTTGTTATGTGGAAATAGATTTTTTGTTTCAATAGTATATTGGTAACTACTAATTAATTGTTTCGTGAAATATTATTATAATTGAAAAAAGGCAACTCAAGTACTGCATAGAAAATCAACACGTAACGTTCTTCAACAATACCATTTGCGTATTACTACTGTTAAACAATGCTGAACTTTTTGTTATATTACAATGAAAAATTTTGTTAGTATACCGTTATCTCCTAAGATTCTTGAGCAAATTCAAAAGGCAACAAGTTACCATGACAAAGGACAGAATGTAGATACATTTATAACATAAGGATGAAAAAATAATCATGGTTGAGAAATATAGAAATGTATAGGTATTCATGAGCAGTACGAACTTCTATAGGAATCTACGTTTTATTACCGACCAAGGGCAGTTCCCTTACGACCTAACCTTGTACATGCAAGTACGCTTAGGATGTGGCCTCAAACCATTAATATTTTGCTATTAAAAGAAAAAGACTAATATTTTCATCAAATATGACAGATTCATAAGTTCAGCATTACTCTTTGTAGGTCCATTACGTCCCTTTAGATGCTGGTAGATATGTATCATTAATTACTCCTATTTGTTAATTTATTAAGTCGAATATGACTAAGTTCGGCTCATCAAAGAAATAAATAGCAGAGGTCGCCGTTGTCGGATACGACAAGGAGGCCATCATCATCACTAAATTATGTATTACGTAGCATTACAAAAGTATGGTTTCATGTCCGGAAGCAAAAGACAGATAAATAAAATATTGTCTTGTGCAGTTTAAGTTTTGTGAATACGCTTGGTATTCGTTGGATTCCACTGTATTTATTTATTTAAAATTGCGTAAATATTTATTCCACTCAATGTTTATTCGATATAAAAGAGCAGCAGTTGATATTTTTCTTTAAAAAATATTATACAAAAATTGCTACCGTAAATGTAATAATTAAGTTATCGAAGTAAACATTTTGTTCTCTTTTTTAAATTGGTCTTTTGAGTTATTACAGAATTAGGATCACTCCCTAAATTAATTTTAAATTAATTGTATCAACAAGGACTTTGCGTTGTAACAAAAGACGCTAAGCATCGGTTTTTCTAATATTTCAGCAAAATATTCCGTGTAAGAAAATGCGTTGAATTCGCTCAAAGAAATAATCTACATATAGAATCAATTTATTTTCTAAATTTACCTGTGTCATTTATCAATATTTGCCTTTATTAAACACTAAGTGAAATATTGTTTACAGTGCTAACAGCGCTTGTTGAAAACTCTAGCAACGTTTGTTTTAAATGGAAAAAGTTTGTATATGTGGTGCATTTAAGATAGTTCTCAATTGTTTACGGTAGTTCTAAAGTCATACATCATAGTTAACGAAAAATAGTTGAGTTGTTAGAGTTAATATACTTAATACGTTTCCGTATCATCCATAATAATTTTATAAATGCGAAAGGAACTCTGTCTCTCTGTCTGCCCGAAAGACGGACAGCGTCTTTACCGTCTTAACCTATAGATCAATTTGAATGTCATTGGGTACATACGCAAAATAGACTTCTAAAAATGATATAATTGTTATAAGTTAAAATTGGAAATTAATATGTTTGTAAAATTGTTGTCATTGTTGAAGCTTAAAACTTGAAGTTTTGTGTCTAAATACTTAACACTAAGGCTAGTGTTTGTTCTAGCAATTTTGAAATTTTTAAGTATACGAGAATTTACTAGAGGTTGAATCTAGAGAAGAAAGTCTGTATGGAAATGGGTTATCATTGAAAATGAAACCACGAAACTCTATGCCCCATTATAGGCGCATACAATTACTGCAAAGTGTATTAGAATAAAAAGTAAAAAAAGGGGTTATTTACAATTTTAATTTCAATAGATTTCACTATTCTACGTGGATGAAGTCGCGGGTTCCAACTAAAAATGTACATGAAAGTTTTAGTTATTATTTAACCAGGCGTCATGTTTGTTAACATAATTCAATACTCAATAATAAATTGAATAATTTATTTAAGTATATTAGTTTCTTACAAATTTTGATTAATAAGACGGCATCATACAAAACAACAGTTCCAGCCAATGACGGCAATAGTAAATTATAAAGAAAGGAAAGTTGCGTAAAAATATGTAATATTTTTAATAATTTCATTCGAATTTGTAGAGATTATAATTTTTGCATAAAAGCATAAGGTTATTGGCTATGAATCACTAATAAGCGATTGTTCTTGAATGAGTTATTGATTGTAGTTTCAATGAATGAGTTATTGATTGTTTATCATTAATAGAAATAGATAAATATCGAGACAAAATAAAAAGAATCCATTTTGTCTTTGATATACGAGGAATTAAAATTGATGTCGAATTGGAAATTTTATGTCAACACTTTCACAGGGCAATTCTTAGAAATTAAAATAGCGTAGTCCCTTAAATTATGTTGTGTTTAAAACGAGATAACAACGATAATAGAAAGTTATTTCCTTGTTAGTTTTAAAACCTATACCCTTCAAAACAGCAAAAATACCAAGGTAGTTAGGCCATAAGCTAATGTCTTTACAGGATAACCGATATGTAACACCTCATTTCTCAGGACGGTCAACTTATTTTTGTCTTCTGCTCTTGTTTTGCTTTTATTGTTGGCAGGGCATATCACTTACCATAATTTGAACATTTAGTTCGTCTAAGCGCATCTTAAAGAACATTTTCTATCTGATTGTTCTAAAAGTCACAGAAACAGTCATATTGAGTTAGCTGAAAAGTATCATATTCCGATTACATATTTTCTAAATACTGTATGATTAAATTGTATTGTAACGAATTATTATAATATATTTTTAATTCTAACTATTGTATTCATGTACTTCAGTTGTTTAACGCTCATATTTTGTATATGGTACCAAAAATAGTCTATGAAAGAAATGCTTAACCTCAAATGACTGTCAAAGAATTTGTTATATATGCCATTTGAAAGTCGATGCAGTTTTATAAAACGGTTCAAAGGGACTAAAATCGTTTCAAGTCATAGTGGTATGTTTAAGCACCGAATTGCTACGCTTCAATGACCGCTTTCCGAGTGCGGTTGTGCGGAACTACTTTGAGCACTAAAAATAATAAATAATATTCTCGAGTTTTATCTGAAAGAGAGATATATTCTTTACCTCGTCAGCAGATATCTACTAATTGGCCGAAGTCTAACTGTTAGCTTGAACGATAACATTTCAATTCAACAATTCTCTACACTACTACAATTACAGACAGACATTTTTAAAGTTTTGATTGCGACAGTTTACCTGATTTGAAATTCATTATATATTAAATTGATAAATAACAAAGGTGCCAATTACTTGGGAATAACAATAACATGATTCCACTAGGAGATCATGCATAAAAAGAGAAAAACGTGCGATGTTTAGCGATTATTTATAATAAAGATAGGGTTCGGGAGAGTTGTCATAATTATAAATAATTTCTAAACTTATAAAATCGAAAAAAAGAGCAATTTATAAAAATGTTAAAAATAATATAAAAAGCTATTTGGTTGTTGTAATTACCTAAATCTTTTTAAAACTAAACTATAAAAAAATTGATATGTTTTATTGTCCATTAGTATTTGTACTTATAAATAAAATAAGAAAAAGTAAAACAAGTAATAGCAGCTAAAAAAAATAGTTCTCTTAATATATTCATCTACTTTAATATTCCGAAGAGTTGTAGAGAATATCCTTTCAGCCATTTATCAACGGAGCGGATTTCATATTAAACGGTGAAATATTCGAATTGAACGTAGCGAAGAGGAAGCTCCTAGTTTTATTCAAACGTATTGAAAGCGTAACCATTCTATTCCACATTTAAAAAGAATAAATAAAGAATAGGTAAGAAATGTTGACAGTATCTTTCTTTGCGCTATTTTTATATCAACACAATACTCAAAATGTTTTATTGTGTATGATAAATTGCAACTACGTATAATTGGCTACTAGCCAAAATGACTAAACAATGTTTTTTGGAAAATCTAAACCTTTCAAATAAATTTCTAAATTGGAATTGCATATATTTTTTTAATGTTTCCTTGTCCATTCAGTGTGATGATGTTTATATTTTTTATTTTATTTTAAACCTAGTGTGTTGCAGATAAGTAATTTCTGAGATATACGGTAATGCAAAAAGTTTCCTAATCGGAAATTTAACTTAGTTTGATAAAATTAATAAAAAAAAACGCAAGGAACGTTTAGAATCTACCTTTAACAAAATCATATATATCTTAGTGAAAAAAACTTACAGTTATTATTGAATGCACCTTATGAGTCATTTTCAAAATACTTTTTTTTTATTAAGTTAAAGAGTGTTCTTAAAATTATTTGCATAAAAGTTACAAAACTTCCAGCATCTAGACTGCGAAGAAGTTAAAGGTTATTATAACATAAATGAATTTATAATTATAACACAACCTGGTAATGGAATGCTGGCTCCAGGTTATTTCAAATTCAACATGAGTGTGATAGAACTGTATGTAGCTCATATGAATGTATATTTGATAATTTTGAAAGACGACAAAATGGCCC
The DNA here is from genome assembly GCA_029286875.1 of Lamproptera curius. Classification (NCBI taxonomy): domain Eukaryota; kingdom Metazoa; phylum Arthropoda; class Insecta; order Lepidoptera; family Papilionidae; genus Lamproptera; species Lamproptera curius. The sequence continues at coordinate 17,399 of JAGSMT010000790.1, forward strand.
GCTTAGTTTTGTACATTATGTATATATCATTACGTACATTTATATTCTACTGTATATGGCTATAAAAATATACAGCTTTGTATGCGTCGCAGTAAACTACGTTAGTCGCACATTCAATTTGAATAATTCACGCCACAAGATTGCGGAGAATCTACAATGTTCTTTTTCTTCTACTGAGTTAAATACCGCTTGATAATAACAAAATCTTTTTCCAGTTGAATAAAAGTTTTAAATTCTAATTGTTTCTAAAAAAAGTACTACTTCTTGACAAGTTCTATCGTAAACATGATATTATAACTATAACTTAGTCAACTCTGATTACAGTGATGGGTCCTTATTAAAGAACAGCCATGTGAGTAACAAATTTTATTGCAAGATCAAGCGCAGGTTAGTAATGTAAAACATCTTTCTTACTCCTAATCTTGTCCCCTCTTTCACACAAATATTTGCTAATACCAATAAGTTCGATATTTCGTTGGAAAAGTATTCCGATATTGACATGTAACTATAATATAGATAACTGATTGTTGTTTGTTACTTGCCACATTAAATAGTTTTATGTTATAATTTTTACACATTTGATTGGTTTGTGCAGATGTAAATGTCTGTCTAGGTAAGACAGCGCATTCAGTTATAAACAATAAATGGTTATTTATTCCAAGATTTGGGTTAATTGGTGGAAATAATGAAAACTTAAAATCAAATTTTCAAATGACTTAGACTACTTTTCGCTTACTAAACTTATTGTCAAAATATATCCAGTTCCACAAATTTTATAATTTAACTGATCTTATCCGTGCATTGAAACAAATGGCGCAAATTCGTTATTAGTTATAAGATAAAGATTTTATTAAATAATAATAGATATCCTCCGAGTCGATGACGACGAGGGCGGCCGATCTATATTAGAAATCAGCCAACTGCGCAGCAAATATTATAGGAAGCAAATGTAAGCGCAAACACAGGTGCACTCCCAATTCTTTTACATTCTCAAAGCTCGATAGGACGGTAATCGACACGATCGGAGAGAGAGAAGGCACAGGTCCGACTTTTTACATGCCCACCCGACGCATGGATAATCATATTTTACAGGCAATCGGCTGATCATCCCGCATTGCCCTAACTTATTAGGAAATAACAATGAAAAGTTGTTCAATTCTCGCAGATTCAAACCATGACCTCGGTCTTTCAGCCGAAGCCCATTCATTAGGCTGCGGGCATGAAAGATTAAATTCTATACAAACATATTTACATCAATTTATTTCTATTTATTCCAAATTTTTAACATAAATGTAATACTTTTAATTGAAACTACATTTGGAATCGTAATCGTTTACCTAATGATAATTTTTAAATCAGTAATATCAGCGTAAATATTACAGTAATAGTTTAAAAGCAGTAGTTGAAATTCGCATGTTGACCTCCTTTCGATATCATAAAATTAAAAGTCGACCCTATCTGCAAAGAAAAAGGTTTCTGTACAACAAGTGTGACTTAAAACATATTTTTAAAATGTATGATGTTAAAATATTACAATAGGGTTTATAATAAAAACTTAGGAACAATTCTGATGGAACTCCATTTGATGGAACTCCATTGCTTCATTAAATGAAACAACAAACTCTCTTCAACTATTGGCAATAGATATATCAAAACTGTTGAAAATAAGTCAACAGTTCTCTACAAACTTTGAAGTTTTATAATATTACTGCTCTCGTGATATTTAGTTATTGTGATTTTAGATTCCCGTACAATCGTTTTAGCTTCCGTGAAAGTTGTTCAGTAAAACTACGCCAGTATGATTATATGCAAGCGGTTGAGTTAAGCAGATTAACGGATTACAGATATCCGTTCTGCGAAAATGGGTCAGAGTTGGTTTATTTATCTTACATTTACGAGGAGTTTACCCAAATATAAGTTTTTGTATTTAAATACATTTTATAACAAGAACAGAAATCTAAAGCTATGCAATTTTCTGTTAAGTAAATAAAATCAATTTTAATAACTCTATATGATGATACTATGAATATTTTCTTAAAGATATAGATACTTTAATAATTATTTAAAGTTAGATTTGGGCTGTATGCGCAAGGGCGTTGCATATGTCATTAAAAGTTATTGCAATAACAGGAATTACTTACTTCATAGTAATAATCCTTAAATAGCTCAGAGCATTATCGGTAGATTTTTACGGGAGCTCAGCAGCCGTTTTATTTATTCAACCAATCGTTAATATTATAAAAAAAATATATTCACAAAACAAAACAAATTAGCAAAGCACAATAACCAAGCTGCATATTTGTATAAAAAATATTGCATCTCAATTAATGCCAAACATATCATAAGAATTTTAATTTGTTAATAATTTATAGCAAAGAAAAGAAATATTTTATGGAACTTATTAGCGATTACGCGGTCACTATTACTTACAAAGCATAGAGGTGTGTCAAATAATACTGTAATCTTAATGAATTGAATCTACCGTAGTTGTGTATCGAAAGACAAGTTTTTTCGATATTTTGAAAATTTAAAACACAGTGTGTTTTTATAACATCGTAAGCAATATCTTTTAGGCCTAAAAGTAACTTTCAGTTAACTTTGTACTTGTCTCATTACTTCATAACAAAAAAAAACACAAAGAGAATGCAACGCTATTTGTTGGAAAGCGTACGTATTAAACAGATTACTGAATTTCAGCTACATGTTGCCTGAAAAGTAGATTGCATTTGATTGGTTCAGGTGCTTGATATACAAAGAACAAATTATCCGGTTTATTACAGAGCAAACGAGATCGCTGCAATAAGGACAAGTGTAATTTGAAGACTCTGTTTCGATTAATGCGAGAGAACTATGGCAAAGGCTTTTATAAAATGTTATAATGTTAATTTCGTTTAATTGTTTATTGACACAGCTGTATGTTTAATATTTATTTATGCTATATCAAAATTATTATTATTCAAGCAAAGGGCGTGATCATTGCGGTTGTGTAAAAATTTACATTTACGAAAAAATTAATGAATTTAGATATTTTTATACTCTTTTTTTAATTTTATGACTCCAGATTCTTCAACTTGCTACTACTTCTCTTCTGGTTTGTCAATAACTTTGAGCTCAGTGCTCCTTAGGATGGCATGGCAATTGACCTTTAATATTCTTGATTGCCCATTTCTACTTATGAAATAACCTTTTAATAGTAATAATTATATACATATCTGGAACAGTAGGGTGCATAAGAGGATCTATAAATTTCTTAAGATACTTACTAGATAATTCTAAAGGTAAATATTTTATACAATACACGTGATTGGACTACTTTAGTGTCGTAAGTTAAAGTTTGTACGACAACACAACTCGTGTGTAAATCTCAGGCTTAAGTGGATTACGGGTTATCGAGACGAGAATAGGTCGCTTTTGTTTGGTTCAGGCGTTTTATATACAAAGAGCAGATTAGCCAACTTGAGGCATAGGATTCAAAAAGGCTGTGACACTGAGCAAAACACTTAAATTTAAGTTAATGTTTCACCTATATATTATCAATTAATGACTATTAGTGCATCGTGCGTATAAATTGATATAAAAAGAAATAAACAAACGAAGTAATCAGGCAGATACAGGAGATACTTAATTCTTCTGATTGTTTCATTATTTTGCCAACATAAAATAAAAGATAAGAGACAAAAACAGTGTAAAAAGCAGTGTTAAAGCTTGGAATAAGTCTACGTAATTGCCTGTGTTAAATAAAAATATATCCTCTATCAAAGTTTCCCCTGAACCAGTATAACAGGAAAACGAATATACATATAATTATTCATTTTGCTGTCTCCTTGAACAACTTCCCCTTCATATTGAAGAATAACTAACATTTGATATCTGACAACATTGTCAACCAGCAATATCACGGTGTCTCCATCTGATAGGTTTGAAGGTAAAATCGACAAGACTAAGATCAAATCGCGCTAATATCCAACACACAGTGCCTGTATAGCCAGTGTCCGTCATATCCGTTACACAGCACTATTTTTACAAAATTCCTAATAATATTAAAGGACAAGGATGGGCTTACTCCATACCAAAAAAAACTTAATTTTTTTTGTGTTTCCTGATATTGAGTTGGTCAGGGGCCTTTGTAGTCTTATCTATTTATGTACAAATGTGTATATTTAAAAGGAAATCCTAAAATGCAATTATTCTTCTGAAACTTTGCTCTCTGGACATATAACTATAGCCAAGTTGATGGTCTTCAAGGTCAAAATATCTGCCGAATAGAGTCTGCAATAATTTCATCTAAATTAGGTTAAGTACACATAAAAGTTATAAGTAACTGAATTGTCTACACCATAGCAATGTATAACAATGAACTTGTTTATTTATGTTTTTTGAGCCCTGCTATAAGAGGCCTGTAAGCTTTACTTTACTTTTAGTTCAGTTTTGCAAACATTTGAAAAGCCTTCCTATAAATTTTAGGTAATATGAATACAAATGGCAGTTGTTTTCGTACTGTAATTCAGGTTTTAAAAAACGATTTTTAACGATACATATGACGTTAGGATAGATGATGATCTTTGTAACATTCTTTAACTTGATAAATTAATATTGAGAATTTATTTTGAATTTATATTGATTGATCTAGCCATACTTTCATCATGAGATTTATGATACAATTTCTGATAAGCAGTTCGTTCCCACTTTTAAGTTTATTAAGGATATTGTAAGTTTAGAATAATTATAGAAAGACCCTGTGCTCCAGAATCAATTAAGTTCCTATTTAAGGAGCTTTTGTATAGAAACTGAGAGATCCCCTCGTCATATGTCCTCGAGCTACGAAACAGGCTGTCCTAATGTGTGCTCAAAGTAACTATAAAAATGTAATGTTTAATGTCACTATTTACAATTCCTTTAGACTCTTTGCAAGATTCTAGGTCACAAGACAGGCTGCATTCTTGTTTGTTTGATGTCAAAGTTTACGAGATTAGCATAAATCTTTTTCGTTCCAACTTTATATTGCCTAGACTTATGACCATTAAGTCTAGACTAAATTATAGACGTGTATATATCGCAATTTTATCTTTTATAACTATTATTTTGATGTTACAAATAGACACTTCGTTGACCGACTTTTGACATGCCCATCCGACGCCCATAGATCGCCTTACTTTTCAGACAATTGGGTGACAACGTTAACATAAAGTAGTTTTCCCCTCGGGCTTCGAACCTACGACCTCTGACGTATAAAAGAAGGGCCAATACCACTAAACCATGGAGGAGGTAGCCAGCGAATTTACAGGGTAAACGAGACGTAACATCCTCATATGTCTGACGTCAATGAGCGTCAGTGACCACTTTACCACCACCATCATTTACAACCACTGCGTAAGATTAAATAAATAAATAGATTCCGTACCGCAGCACGCTAGTCGCCCATTACATTTAAATATTTTACGCCTCAGATTTGCGAGAATCTAAATATTCTTTTCCTTTCTAAGTTACATAACTAGTGCAGAAAATTAATAAGTTAGTATTGAATAAGATTTACCTATTATTTATTCTTTAAATTAAAATATAACACAGTAATACTTTCGGAATGACTGGTAAATCCCAAAAAAAGACCAATTTTAAAAACATATTTCTATAATCTTGATACGATGTATCAAGTAAATTGACATAATGCACTATTACATTAAAATATTTACAAAAGAATCGCGCGATGTGGTTGCGTGGGCGCGTGGTCACTCAAGTTTCGTCAGCCAATTATGATTGGACCAGCTAGCGAGTGACGGCTATATAATAGATCCTATTAAAGTACCAGAAGCGAGGATGCGGTTCGAATGACCATTTGCGTAATCCGGCTCGGACAACATGGTTATGAAGCCGGATCGGAAATGCGGTGAAAGGAATAATAAATACCTCGTCTGATGGCGGCACAGCTGCAGGCCTCTTCGTTGATGCGGTTAGGGTTCGCGGTATACGTAAATCTATTAAAACGAAGCGTTGGCCATTCGCGTTGCGTGACTTTTAAATATGATGCGTTGCGTAGGAACTCCTGTAGGCAATTTACGACAGCGGCGGCGCTGGCCGACGACCGCGTCATGAAGTTTTCTCCTTTAACTCTCCTTTCTTCGCGAGACGAGGAAAAATTTAAGGAAAAAAGAGGGTAGGCGAAAGAAACGGTATAGTAAGATAGGGAAGAAAGATTTTAGCGTAACTAATTTGCGGCTGTGTTAGGCGACATAGAAATTGCGCGCGAACACGATGTGTTATATAATGATTGCATGCGTTTATAAATTGAAAATAACTAGTAATAATAATTCTGGATTATGGACACAACATTATCTAGTCCATAACTAAGCAAAACTTGTACTTTGGAAACTAGATGACTGAAAAACACATACTTTTCTTTTGTAATTAAATGCAAAAAAATATTTATTGATATTAAGCACTACAATTAACAATGATAGTCAATCATAGCTCAGTATCTTTTCTCGTTTAATAATAACAAGAATAAAAATTGAAATATTATCAAATTAGTGCTCAAATGCACTGATGATTTTGAGTTCACGCAGCAGGCTTACAAAGCTGATGCAATAAATATTAACGGCAATATAATAAGGTCGTTTATCTCATCAGCTTTGAAACTATGCAGCTCAATTCGTAGTCTAAATAATTTTGTGCCGCACATGAACAGTTTGAGGCAGTGGTTATGTAAAATACTTCAGAATTATACTAACTATTTAACCTCCTATGAAAAAAACTTCGGTATACGTAGTTATGAGTACTAAAACTGAAACTGAACAACGAAACAATGTGATATTTGAAAGAGATAATGATTTAAATAAATTTTCATACTCTAATTATTATTTCATAGCTGTGTAAAGTAAAACTGTGTTATCTTCTAACAGCATTAGTTAAGGAAAGTTTAATTGCTCAGCGTTTGTGGTATATAAAGAAATTTATCCGCTTTATAAAAGATAAAAGAGTGGTGGTTTCTTGATAACAGAATCTTCCGGTTGTCTCAAACAGATTTATAAGATTTTGAATCTCGTTCTTACCATTATTGACATAGGTTCTTAATATATAGTGAGTAAATCGTACAAAGTAAGTAAAGTATATGAAAATTATCTTGAATCCAAAACATGAAAAACAAAAGAAGGATCGAAACAAAAGTATGATTTGTTGATGAAAGTCCTGAGTTACTTTAGATATCGGTAGGCTGTTTAGTAAAGTCAGTGTTTAGCATTGCGCATCTTTTGATAACACTGATGTCGTCAATTTATAGGGGACCACTTTTCTTATGTGTTATGTTATTAATTTAAAAATACCAACCATTACAACCATACGAGGCCTCCTTACCATAACATACAATACAAGTAGTAGATGGTGGGTATTAATAATATGGCAATAGTGTACGCATACACAGATGATCCCCCATTTTTATACTCGTCCGATGGGACGGATAACGACACGACAGAAATATAAGGCGCAAGACCGCCTTTGCATGCCCATCCGACGAACCAATCATCTTACTTTACTGGCGATCGGGTGAACAGCCTGCGCTAAACTGAAACAACAGTAAAAGTTGTTGAGTCAAAGAAAACCGGAGGTCGGGGGTTCAAATCCTGCTCCGCAATCCTGCGGTTTCTAAGCGCAAGCCCATGCATTTAGGCTACAGAGGCGTTTGAATGTTAGATGATTTCAGATAAAAGACACATATTTTATAATAGGAAAATAAAACGCATCTTGATTTAAATGTACCTCATTCTTGTATAGTTTAAAGTAATTTATAAAAATAAAAAAACATAAAAAATATCCTGCATACTACTTAACGCGTTTATGATGCCCTTTGATCTTTTATTTTAAAGTAATATTTTTAATTTAAATAATAAATTTAGTTTTATAACAGATAATAAGTACGAAAATCTATATGTTAACAAATATTCAAAATAGTTTATTAAAAATATTATATGTACGAAAAATATCCCTTTAATTAATTATATCCATCTTAAGTCAACGCAATTAAGGAAACAACGGAACCGTTTCTAAAACAACGTTAATGTTTTAATTAGTAAGACAAAAAGCCAGTAATTAGTAAGGCCTGGAATAAAGAGTCAAAAAAAACGAAATTGTTCCGGTGGATTTCTTTTAACGTAAATATTTTTTATTGTTTTAGGTTTTAGACGAGTTTCGCGTAAAAATGTTATTGATTCAATTTTCATTATAATTATATCGATGATAGTTTCGGTCTCATTTGACAGAGTTAAATATGTGTTTATTCAGGGTAATCAAAAATGGTACAAACGAAAATTATTGATAGGTTCCGTCTTTTTAGGCAGTAAAAATATTAGACCACCGACAAGACTTAGATGCATCATCCTTGTATTTTTACATAAGAAGAGACTGTATGAAATTGCATATCAAATCCACTTTTCACGGAATTTTCGCCTTAATTATTTATTTTCATCCCGACGTTTGTATTCTTCATATCTGTATCTTAATTTGACACACATTGAGAAACAGATATTCCGTCTTAAATATGGCCATGATCGGATTTGCAAAACCGAAACGTCGGGAATAAAAAAAATATATTTACACGAAACGCGACCGCGTAAATGAAAGAAATAATTGTATACCATTGATAGAGTATTAAAAAATTATGTCAGAGATTCTATTGTAGTAAAACTAAAATTTAAAAAGCACTGTTAATGTTTTTTTTTTGTTATTTACTAATGTGATTAGATGAGTAGGAAGGACACCTCATGGTAAGTGATACGCTCTGCCCATAACTTATTAGTGATGCGACGGATCTCTGTTTCTGTTTCCGAAAGTGCGGAAGTTCCACGCGCTTTTTAACATCCGATTCTGCTTCTGTTTCTGCAACTTTTAACCTTTTAACCATTTAAACTGAACTGTACAACCGATGGCTGAGAGTTACGCATGCGCGGCGCGTGCGAGTCGCTGGTCGGTTGAGCGGGCGGGCAAGGGGTCAGCCAGCGAACCGCGCAGGCACTTATCACATTTGTTTGTTTACGTACTTTTTCGTGAATGTAAGCGCGTAAAATTTTCTGCTGCTGATTGTGTCATGTGTGTAACTTAATGTCTGTCAGCAGAACCAGACAATGTAAAGAGTTAACTAACTCCACTTTTTTTTTTTTTTTTTATCTGAAGTATGCTTCCAGACCTCATGTCTATAGTAAGCTTCATCTAACACAGAGTTCGCGAGAAGCTCCTGTCCTCACGAACTAGGTGGCCCACATTTTTAGCTAAAATGAAGGCCACACGACAGAAGGTACGTGAGTTAGGTATTAGTTTATGTCTCTAGCGATCGTCGACGATCGGTTAACGGACCGGGACGCCGACGGTCTGGCGACGTATTAATCGATTGGGGCGGTGAGAACCGACCTGAACGCGGGTGTATCTAGTATACGCGGTGTGGTGTGTAAGGTTGATGTCGGGACCCCGTTGGGTCCGGAGTCTCGGCGACCCTTCCTCGTCCGGGTCGAGAAGAACGTTTGCGGTCTACGCTTTTGACTAGACGCGTTTGGATCGGCTGTAGCATCGTTGCTGCTTACCAGCAGAGGGTTGCGTGGTTGACTACTTTATCAATGTGTTTGCGAGTTATCTTTTTAAAGTGCTCGCGGAGTGTCGGCAACTTTGCAGTCGCTGTGTGAAGTCTACATTTGTTGGTACCACTGCGCCCCAGTGCGGGCGGATTAATTTGTTTTGAACTACTTGTAGTTGCTTTAGGAGTGTGGAGGATGGTGACTAAGTTTGGCATGGCGTTGGCTATGATTGGTCGTATGCATACCTTGTACAAAAAGCTTTATTTGAGCGACATTTTACTGTTAGAATTGTTAGGGTGATAGAGTCAGTCGAAACGAACAAAGCCTTTCTCCTAACGTCCTGAATATGACTTTTGAACGACATGCTTGCAGTCGAAGGTCACGCCTAGGTATTTGGCCTCCTTTCCCATGGGATCGGTTGGCCGTAAAGTTTGAGTTGCCCTAGTGTCGGTGTCGACCCGCGCGTGGCCTTATCCTGACGCCTGGCTGAGGACCGGGGTACGGTAATCACGATCGTATTCAGACCGATGAAAGTGTATTGCTACACTTTTATCGGGATTGACGTCGATTCTCCATTTACGAAACCATTCGCCCAAACGATTGATCGCGTTCTGGAGCTTTTAAAGATATAGTTCGGTCTAAGCGACGAACACAGAGAGCGGTGTCATCGGCGAAAAGCGCCAGATTGACATCGTCGGGCTTTGGAAACGTCGCTCGGTAGAGCGCGAATAATAAAGGTGAAGGACCAATCTGAGGGACGCCCGCTTGGAGCGGACGGCTTCGTGATGGAGGTTTTGACTCGATATCGGAAAGAGCGATTCGACAAGCAGGCTTGATGATGAACCAGCCCGTCCGGCACTTTGAGAATGTACAGCTTGTAAATCAAACCGTTGCCAGACTTTTGTCAAATGCCTTTGCGACATCGAAGAAGACGGCCCTTGATACGGGGTTTGGGTTGTGAAGGCCACCAGAATGAATTCCGTCAGGCGATAATTTGGTCGGGACACGAGTGCTTCGGACGAAAACCGAATTGCTCGTCTGGGATGAGGGTATTGAGAAGGTGGTCTTCAACAAGAGAATTATGCGTTAATAGCTTGCCCAGGCAATTGAAAGGTAATTGGACGATAACCGTGGTAGTTAGAGGGTTGTTGGCTTGGGAAACGATGACGATGGCTTTTTCCAGGAAATAGGAAAGTGTTGATAGTAAAATATTGAAAAATGTGACCAAACACAGACAATAGGGCCTGGAAGTATTTAATGTTCTATTTGAGATACGGTCTGGGCCAGGTACCCGGTTAAGACCCATCAATTTCGGAACCTCCTCCGGGTCACTGGCTTTAATTATCGCCCTCTGCGGTAAGGCAGCCCTAAGTTCGACCAGACGGTCCACCTCCGATAGGTGGGCCACGTCGGCGAAGGAGATGGCGGCATTGCTTCTAGCGATCGGCTAAGCATCGGCCTCGAAGTCATCGAAAGCCAACGCCCCGGTTGGTTTGATAATGGCGGCATGGGCGTCGCGGATCCGACTTCTACGTCGAGCCAACCGCCACAGGCAGTGTGCGAGGCACCAAGTCTCCATCAGACCCAACCAAGCCTTGCGATGTAACTCTATCCCATTCTGACCCTGCGAAGTTTCAAGGAAATCGGTTTGACTCGGACGGATAGGACAAAACGCCCGCTTGAGTGTATTTTTTCCTTATCAGATCGAATACCGAACGCAAGCCAAAGTTGCGGTCACCCGAAACCTTGACCGTCCTTTCGGAGTCGTCGCGATGGCTGATGAGATATGCGCTTGTGATACCGTCGATGGCAATATACGCTTGTCTACACATCACAAAACCTGGTAGGAGCAATTCGGGGTCCATAGCCTTGAGTTTTGTTCAAGACAATGCCAATTGTTACGGTTTTGGTCAGGACCGCACCGGGCGCCTTGGCCAATTTGAATAAGACCGGCAAGTGGTCAGAGTCAACCTTACAGAGTGCCCTCATCGATACGACATCGAGCGAGACGTCCTAACCATAGCAGGTCACGGTAGATGTGTGCAGCCACGGGGTCCAACACTGTGGAGGCGAATGCGCCGAGTGGTTGCTGGAGGACGCCTCGTGCAGGAACCGCACAAAAGCGAACCGACCAACGAGACCACAAGCATTAGCGGAGTGCGCTGGTGGAGGAGATGGGATAGTTTGGCCCGATCATCACAGTTTATTGCCAAGGTGGGGTCAGACAGGGCACAACGGGTCTGCAAATACACGATCCAGGCCAACCTCCAGAGGAGCGAAATCGCACGGCCGAACTTATGGGAGGCGCAGCGACGAAATTGGCATTTGCGGCTAGAGCCTATCGGCCGAATAGGGAGATGAGGCAGATCCAGGTTCAAGAGCAGAGGGTGGCGAACGACGGGCAACGCGAAGCCGCCATTTGGTGCGTTCGACGACACCATCAACGTCACCCAGTTCCGGACTTAATAACTACAAATGCGAGTCGCGAAATTGAGAACCGGGTCCCGGAGGTGGGGGGTTTTTACCTGGAACTGGAGCCATCCTCCCTTATCTTATTAACACGGCGCAGCCTGAGGGCCTGAGGACGCGTAGGTGGTTTTGGGGACCCAACGCAAAAATTCGTGGTAAGCCGAAACGGACAGGAGGGGAGTAGGGCGGCAGCCAATCGACGAATGGGACCCATGTCCTCAACTGGGGGAAGAGCCAACCTGACACCCTAAGAGGCGGGATTAGAACAGCAGTTGTGTGGACGGACGGTTCTCGGCAGCCCTACTCCCAAAATTTCAAACTGGAGACCTCGATGAATTTTGCCTGGACCACAAGGCATCCTTCGACATAGGGCTGGAAAATGAGGTAACAGACATCCAAAGCTCGACTAGAGTTTATAATACTAAAAGGAAACTGGAGTGAGTTTCGTGAGAAACTCACACAGTCTTGACCGAGAACAAAATCACATTAGAAACTGTACAAATTTAAACCACCCGAACATTTGGACGTAATTATTTCAAAATTACCAAGATAGAAGATGTCGGTGACAGCGCACCCGTGAAGAGAGGAGTAAGAGGATTGCCTGGTGGAATGAGGAGCTGAATGGTCTCAAGAGGAGGCTCTGAGCCCGCCGCATATCATGGTGGGCGCAGCCAGGCGGGGAGGAGTTGTCGGACGGCACCCACGGCCAAAGAGAATTACCGGCTCGCTGTACGGAAGGCTCAAACTCCAGCTGGAAGGACTTTGCTCGAAGCAGGATAGGGAGTCGATGTGGGATGGAGTCCAGGGTGATAAACAGAACAGCAGCCAGGCACGAAGAACTCCCCATCGTCTGGGAGGGAAAACCCTGGGAGACAAGAGTCGAAGGGTCCAGCTGAGATTTCATCGGGAAGATGGGCTGAGACGACAGGCGACCTGCTGAGAGAGGGTAGCTGAAAAGTTGAATAGAGGGACGCATGAGATTCATGGACCCACCTTTACAGCGGAGGAGTTGAAATGGTCAGCATCGAGCTTCAACCCCAAAAGGCCCCTGACACGACGGACCGGTGCAGACATATGCTGGCTGAATCACCCTGTCCACCGACCTCTTCCTGGATCGGAACGGCGTTTCGCCTCTACACTTCCTAGGGGGAAGGAGGGACGTGGTGGTTTGCAAGCGCGGGAGAGGAGACTACCGCATCCCAGTCCACGACCCATTGGTCTTCTGCCAGTCCGCAAATATTGAAAGATGCTCTGCGGCGTACAGGTGGTACGTCAGGCCACCAGCATGAAACAGTACGGTTTGCCTCTCAACCGAGGACGCTTCATGATCTGGTGAGGCATGTCGAATCACAGTTGTTGAAAACGACTGACCGTCATCGTCCGCTGGACAAGAGGGCGCCTTCGACAATGCTTCGGCAACAAGACAGGCTGGGGAGATTAATGCCTGGTAAACCTGGAGGCGACTTAGACGCTATCTCAAGATAGAAAAGTGCGTCAGGTTTGCTGGAGAAGAATGGGTCGACCACCACCATTGGGATGCGTGCGGGTCTATCGGGGCCCAAGTTTTGGAACCGTTGCTCAATCCTCTGGTAGAGCTTAGGAAGAGGGTGCGGCTTTGCGGATGATATCGTTCTGGTTTTCCGGGATCCCAAGACCTGCAAGAAAGGGCGAACGCAGCCCGCTCGTGCAGAACTGGGGAGAAGAAAAAATTAAAATTTGCGCCATCAAAACAAAGGCAATGCTTCTCACCAGGAAGAATTATGACACCCCAGTTCTGCATGGGTGGGGAATGCAGACATGGTCCAAGGAAGGTTCTGGGCCTTCAATAGACCATAAGTGACTTAACAAACACGTAAAAACGTTCGCAGTAAGGGTCCAGAACCTTATAAGCAATTAATAAGAGCAGAATTGAGTGGGGAACCCGAGATCACCAGGACGATATACACCGCCGGTAGAACCGGCGTCCTTACGCAGCGAGCGCCTGGGCCCCGGCAACGAAGAAGGTCCAGGTGCGGAGGCGCTCAACATGGTGCAACGCGGTTCTGTAGAAGATATTAGGCATACAGGACGGTAAACTGGTTCTATTGCTCGCTGGGATTCTTCCCGGACCAGGGTTCAGGAAGCGGCCACCTTACGAGGTAAAGAGAGGCCGTTCCCAGCGAGGAAGGTGACTGGGGTTGAGGAGTCCCAGGCCTATATCGCCGCCACATCCGGCGGAACGTAGGGCCGGAGTCTGTTTGTCTGGGGGCGGCAGACGTCTTCTAATACTCGTCCCTAAGATCTCACGGACGGAAGTAAAATAGAAGGTTAAATGGCGGATTTCCATTTGGGGACGCAAAGTCGAAACCAAGCAAGAAACCAAAGTTGGGAGACTCGCACCGTTCACCAGGGGGAACTACTGGCCTTCCGTAGGCCGTCGAAGTGGCACTTCAACATCCTGCACGAAGCTGCAAAATACAGTGACCAAGGTCCGCCCAGAGACACTGAGAGGAGTGATCACTGCTGGTCGTAGAGGCAAGAGAGATATGCCAAACCGGTAACTGGGCGACTCTCTGACCTCTACTGGATTAAGGCACACGGTGTGGAGGGGTAACGAAAGGCGGACCTTCCGCGAAGGAGGCGCCCTGCCCAAAGAGACGGCGGACTAGAAGAGTGTCCGGTTTCATCGTCAAAGGATACCGACAGGAGTCCAGACGAGTGGGAACCGCGCCATTATTAGAGCCAACAGCCTCGACCACCGCCTTCTTCCCCAATGCGGTCGACGCGTACCGTGCGGTAAGGAGACTGGAGCTCAGTCCAACGCCAGTGCAGGCGCCACAGGGCACGGGGGTTTGGTGAGTTCCACCGCTTCAGGCCGGGACAACCCGGCATGTGAGAGATGGGAGGTCGCAGAGCCCTTCATTTGCTGACGGAGTGCCCAATATTTGAAGTGACCGCAGAGCCTGGCCATCGAGAGGGAATGAAAATTAGCAAGAGAACTTGGCTACCTTAATAGAGAACATACAGAAGTTTTGCAAGGTACAGCAACAAAGAATAAAATAAAACAATAAAATAGCATTTAATAAGACAATATAATGTAGATAATGTATTCTATATTAAGAAAGTAGTATTAAGAATAGGTTGGAATGAGTAGCACTAAGAGAATAAGATTAAGATATATAAGTATATAAGATAAGTAACAAGATAAGTAGACATAAGATAAAATGTAAGATCAAAATAGAACATTATGTATCGAAAAATAAGGCCTGCACTATGGAGATACCAGGTCTATTACCTGAAAGTTAAAAAGAATTAAAAACCAGACTTTAAAAGTAAAGGATGTAATTAGATTAATAAATGTAAAAAAATAAATAAAAAAAAAGAAAAGTAAAGATAAAACCAAATTATAAACATAAAAGAACATAAATGTCAAAAGAATAAGTACAAAAGAGGAAAAGGACCCTGATCCCATATGTCAGGGAAACAGACAAAAAATGCATAAAGTGATAGGAGCGCCTATGCCTGAGTCTGAGTATCTAGTTCGGTCCCGGAGCTATTATATTTATGTTGAGTGGCCCTCGAGTTCCAGCAATTATTTCCTATTTGTGTTATGCGTAATGCACCCAGTCGGATGTTTGCTATTTAAGTCGCCTCGATATGGTTGATGGACCCAGGCCGAGAAGCAACTCTAGGTCGGATCGAAGTAACTTCAGATGGGGACAGGTACACGGAAACAAGCATGGGCCCTATGGCCGGTGAGTGCGATCTGACATGCCGTCCTCTAAGTTAGTTAACGTAGGTGTTTCTAATGGTGCGATATGGAGTGACCTTTGTAGTATATAAGGTACTACCCAGCGGTCCTGACAACCTATCGTTTCTAATAATGTTATAGCCACTGATTCTAGGATTGGCTATTGACGGTTTTAAAAAGGTCTCTTGCACTAGAAATATGTTCATACTATAATCCGCAAGTATTTGGCGATTTCGATCGCTGTTTAAGGCCGTTCGCGTTAAAGTACGATACGACAGAGAGCGGTTTGACCCTACCATGCTGTTAGCCATCTTAATTCGGTTTACCACTGTGTCTGTTTCGGTTTTATGGGTTTTGAATTTACTGAGCGCGTCTAAGATTTCGCCGTGTACGAACAAGACTTTGAGTTTCTCCACATGGGGCCGTTGTAGATGATTTTATAGTCCAAATCGTACAATTTGGACATACTAACTGCTTGAGCGAATTCAAAGTATTTTGCGAATACTTCGTCGAGCGGCGGTCTAACGTAATTACCGGGCCCTTTGTGTGATGCGTTCAGCGAGACGGACTCAGGTAGAGACGCGGTAGGCGGCGGGCGGGCGCAGGTGCGGATTTATTGCACGTAATGGGGCCCACCTGGTCGGTTCCCTGTATTTATTGCCCCGGCGATCTGAGGGATGGCGGCGGCTTTTAATTAGAACGGGCTTTGTCCAAGCACCAACCGCCGGCGCAGGTGCAGGAATAAAGCTGGCTTTGTGGCGCGGAATTACGGAAGGCGCGGGCAGATGGCCGCGTTTGTCTTTTGGGTGCTCTAACGCAAACCCCTAACCAGCCGGATGACCCACGTTTTTCGCAATTTGCGCACGCGGGCGGCTCGATAGAGTCCTCTGGTCGGGCACTCCGGAGTGCTGTGCTGACCGGCGCACTTTACGCAACGCGCGCGAGCATAGCAGTTACGCGTAGTGTGCTCCAAATTGTTGGCAAGTTATGACACTGCGCAACTAGTCCTGTCTTGTGGGGAGTTTCGACCGCAGGCTGGTCAATTTACAAATTGATTTAATATTGAAAATGGATTTTCCCTCGGGGAAAAGATCTAACTGACCATAAGAAGGTCCATTTCAAATTTAAACCTAGGATGGTGCATACGGCGCACCCTATGGACGGAAGTAACCTGTTTTGAGGTCCGCGTTGACCTTTGTTCAAATCGGAGTTCTTTGGGAACTCCCCAACAACTACTTAAGGAGGCGGTCCTCCGGCAACGCAAGGTATGAAAGGCGATTTTGTTTCAGAAGCGTGTTTAGAGGTCGCGAAAATCGTCCGAGGTCTCAACGTTGACCCGGATGCCCTATGCGTGTAATAGCCGACAATTTGGTGATTTTGGCTTTCGATAGTGGCAAGAACACGGCTCCAGTGCCCCTTGTCTGAATCACGACTGGGCCTTGGCCTTACGTTCAGCCATGAAAACCCGGAGGTGTCGGGTGGTTGCGGCTCGGCCGCTGGTTTTTCACCGGTGTCGCGGCAGGGGACGGGCGGGTGAATTTACGCGACCGCGGGTCGCTCTTACTGCAGGGCGTTTTTGCCCTTCTTACGAGAACGGACGGTAGTGAAACCGTCCGAGTCCCTTTCGGCCCGTTTTCAGCGTCCATAGCGGCGCCTGCGGGAGCGGTCGCGTTCGACTTCCATTTCCGCGGGCTTTGGTTCGTCTTCAGCGTCTGACTGCGCTGACAGGTAATCCGTACGGGCAGGTTACGACCGGACCCGGTCCCGGTAGGTGTCACTGAGGGCGACGACGCGGTCAACTTTACGGTCCGGCTGGCGAACCGGCGTACGCGGCTTTGCCTGTCGAATAAGCGTCGACGAAAACCGGCATGGAGTCTTGCCCAACCATCGGGATCGTTCTCGCGAAGTACGCGTCGATGTCGTCACGATATAGGGCGGACTATAGGTTTCCATGATGTTTAGAGTTAATCCAGTCCTCCCACCCGAGTGGGGAGGTGTGCCTCAATGAACAACAGGTGTATGCGTTAGGAGCGCTCAGGTGTGTACCTAGCGCCACCTAATGCAGAAAGCACGTTAATTCTAATAGCTCAAATGCCACGTGGCTTTTGTGTGGTGTATGTATCTACTACAGAAAGCCGGAACCCGCCTGCGAGCACCACACACTACACCATATGTAAACACTGACGCGGCGACACCGTCACGCCAACTAACTATGGCGCGTATGCGATATTGTCGAGTCATGCGGGAGCGCACGAGAGGTCCGTACCGCGGAAGCTCGAACGGACTGAAACTAACTCCACTTACGATGATAGTGTATCTTGTGTGGGGTATACCGAAAAGGCTCCGAGCTCTCTCATATATCTTCAATGTTGAATTCATCATTTTAAAATGTTAGAATCCATGTTAAGTACAAACAAAGACCAAGAAATGTCGACTACAACTAATGAGAGTGACAATCACCTTTTGGAGATAGTCACATTTTCAGGAGTACAAAAAAGAATAGAAGAAGAGCCTATTGAGTGGTGGAAATTAAATTCACACAAACATCGTAATCTTTTACCATTAGTAAGCCAATATTTGTCAGTAACCCCTAGCAGCATCGCCAGTGAACAATTATTTAGCGGAGCTGGACTTATATACGAAGAACACCGGAACAGATTATTTATTATGATTTAGGTTAAAAATTCCTTTTTTATCAAAAACTTTGCCCTTAAATAAGGAAATATTAATAAAATGTTATTGTAAAGGTTAATATTGTTTTCTATAGTAGGTTTCTTTATATATCTATTTTCCTAATCTATTTTGGGTATTTATAATTTTATAAAGGATTATTAATTTGAAAACTTGTTTTTATTCATATTATTTAAGTTCCGTTTTCGGCATCCGTTTCGCCTGTTTCAAGGAAAATTACTTTTGATACCTGTTTTGCTTTGGTTCCGGGCTAAACACTCCGCGTCAAAATTTATAAGGGTATTTGTAGGTAAACACCAAAACCGCTCCAACTACGCCAAGGTAGACAGTAATGGTTGTACACTTTTGTTTTGGAGAAAAAGGGGGAACCTGTAACTACCCTTCCCTTCGGCCTCAAAAATCATAGTCGCTGTTTTTTTAGCTAAACGATTTCTGTACCAATGTATTGGTTGATACAATTAAAACAATTGGATAATGCTCGTTTAGATCGAAAAACGGTTGTTTAAAACGTTGGTTACAATTTTAATATAGATTTTAATTTACGATTAAGAGTTGGGCCTAAGTGGTTACCTTTAATGGGAAGTTATATTAGAATAGGGTTAGTTGTTGTGGGTCAAATGATTCATAGGGTTCTGGTCACTTTTCAATTGTGTTCAAGTATTTTATGAAGACCCTAATAAAAGCTTATCAAAGAACTAAAGAAACTGAGTTTCTTAAAACAAAAATGATGGTTTTTGAAATCTTGTTTAAATTTTTTAAAGAAAAACTACAAAAGGAAAGGATAAATCGTTATACTTACAATATTTTTTTTTAAATAAATATTTATATTTTCGTTAATACAATCATGTCTTTATCCATGCTCTTTCATTACTTAAATTCCCCTTCTACTGCAATTTATTTCCCCTTTTTATTTTAAATACTTATGCGACGCTAAAAAAAAATTCGTTTATCTCAGAACCGTCTCGTCTTATGTCCAGCTACGATGTGTTCTATCCGAATCCAGGCATTCCTTATTCTTAAACAAATAATTTTTCTTTTTCAAACGATCTTCTTCCACTGAAAAGTTAAAATGGTTGAAAATTAACTGCCTTCTAAAAGAAAATGCAAATTTGGTTAGCATTGTCAACATCAACATTAAGTGTGTGCTATTGTATGTTTATGTAAATTTACGTCATATATTTATGTATCACGTATTAATATATTATTGAAATGTACTATAATATAACGTTCATTTGTTTTTTTTTGTATGCGAGTTGTGCACCTACTAATTATTCTCACCCTAACGCTGACTCGCAAAGAATGCTTTTTAGCATTAAGTTTATTAAATTTAAATTGTTTACGGATTTTATCGGTTTATTTTAATTTTTAAATTCCGACGTTTCCTTTGAAATTTTCCAGCGGGCCGGGTCACGGGGGAGACTGAGATGTTATGCGTCTTTCCTGCCGCTGAAGGGGGTTTCCAGACCCAATTTTTATTAATTTTTTTAATTCGTAATTGGACCTATGCAAATGAACTGATTTGATCTTAAGAAATAAAAAATTGGGTTCAGTTTAAATTTTAATTTCTTTAATTAGGGGATCCCAAGCAGGTGGGTAGAAACCCAACCAATCTTCCTCAATTGAAATTTGGAGTTTTTTAACTTCAATAGCCTCACGGATCATACTTGGTAGGGGAAATCGGTGTTCTTTTAAGGAGGGATTTGTGGCCGATCAAACTGATGAATGGGTTTTGGTGATTTTGGTATGGTCACACACCCGACTTGTTTTCCCCGGTTTAATTCAAGCTTAAATGTTTCTTCACGCGGTTCTTATTGCTCGATAAAATCCTGTAAAGTAATTTTATTTAATAATTTTATTTAATAATTGTATAATATTTATGCAAAGGCCAAAGAAATTTTGTTTTTAGTTTTAGAAGAAGTAAAAAAAAAAAAAAAATTTGTAATACGTTTATTGTGCAAAAAATAGTAAAAAAATATTAATGATAAAAAATTTAAAACCGTTTTGTTAACTACCACATAAGTTCAAAAAGTTGCTCCATTCTTTCCCATCGGGCCAAATTTTAAAGTTAAAAAGAGCAAAAAAAGAGGAACTTTATATAGAATCAATTATTACACCAAAATAGACTAGGACCTAGAATTTTATTAAAGGGGTTTTCGAGAAGCGCAGATGCAACTCAAAAGAAATTCCAGCCGGAAAAGCAGATTTTACAGCAGATTTTGGAAAGCTTTATATTTTGCGGGATTATGTTATTTTTGGAAATCTTAAGAGTTAACCAGAACCGGTTTAGGAAAGTCTTACGGCAGATCTGCAAATTAAGGGGAGTAAGACAATCCGAGTACAAGTGCAATTAGTCCGGAAATGAAGGAAAAGGGAAAGAATTTTAATTTGAAACCTTCAGAAATACATCATATTTCTTTCCCACTTAAATAGTCTTTAATTAACACTTTGTGCTCCGTGATATCCAGGACTGAAATGAAATTAAATTCCAATATTTTAATTCAACAAGGAGGGATAAATTACTTTTGGATAGGCAAAACCCTACTGCCGGTTCAGAAAAGGACGCCGACCTGGAGAAGATCCGGGAAAAAACTAAGGGAATTTTTTTGTCATTTTTGAAAATATAATTTAAACAATAAACCAAAAATAAAGAAGATAAAATTATAATTTTA
>JAGSMT010000791.1:0-48746 GCA_029286875.1 Lamproptera curius
GATTGGGGTTTTAAAAATGCATTTATTTTATCTTGGTAAGATGGTAAAATGTACATCCCTAGCGCTTTAAAATCTTGGGAATACTGGTGGGGCCTTCCCTAAAATCTTCCCAAAAAATGTCCAACAATGGGACACCGGCAACCATCCTCCTCCTCTGCAGGAATTCCCACAAAATTAGCCAATGGGAGGAATTTTTGGTAAAAAATATTTTTTGGAATGTTTTTTTCCCTAACCTTGTTCAAAGATTTTCAAAGGGTTAGAGTAAACAAAAACATCAAAATAAAATTTTATTTACAAATGTAATGTTTTTAAAAAATGGATAATTTTTAAAAACCCTTTTTTCCCTTTGGTAAGGTTTTTTAAATGTTCAACTGTTATAAAACTATAATGAATAAAACCCTCTCAAAGCTCAAATTAAAGGGCACAAAACACCCAAAGCTTAATCTTGCAAAATTGTAAACCTTCTTCCCAAGCCCCAAAATTGTATGGGTTTTATAAAAATTGAATCTATTGGATTGTTGGTTTCCCTAATAAATTGGTCAACTTTATAAATTTAAACCATGAACAAACAACCGTTTCAAAGTTCCATTAATTTTTGCAAAAAAATTAATCTTTGAAATGCTTGGTTAGTTTTATTTCAACTTTTTAACTACCTATAAGGAATTGCATCAAAAGCAACCAAAAAGTTAAAAAACACTCAAAGAATTGCATTTTCAAAACAGCCCCAAATTGGTATTTTTGTAAAATACACATGAATGGATTTAATTTTCCCTTTTTGCTTTTTTGGAATTTGAAAACCTCCCACCCCCAAATTCCCAAGATTTTAAAGGCTTTTGGGATTTTCTTTTCCAGTAAAATAAATGCTTTTTTAAACCACTAACTATTAATTCAAATCGTTTCTAGGAGTTAAAAATAATAATTCTTTGCTTTTCTTATTTTTAGTTATTCCCAATTGATAACTTTTGGGCCTATTGTTGGAAACCCATAAAATAAATTTTAAGGAACCACCACTCCTCCCTTATCCCGAGAAATTTTGTTTAGGGGAGGATCGTTAACCCCACTGAGCCGAGTTAAAAGAAATCCCAAACAACCTTCCCAAACAGCCACAGTACCTAAGGAGAAAGTAATACCTGCTTTCTATTTTGTAACAACTGAAAATTGGCTTAAAAGGGCCTTCAAAAAATATTTAAGGCAAAAAATTGGTAACCTACCCCGTGGGCAAATTTTCAAGCCCAGGATTGTAAATGAGGAAACTGCGGCCTCCATATTAAAACGCGAACAAAGAACCCGCGGAAGGAACCTAAACCCACAAAATGAAGACCCAACAAGCGGCGTTGTGAATTTACCTTAAATCAAAACCATTCATAAAAGATTTGATCACCACAAACCTGTAAAGAACAATTCCACCAAAAGGATGTCCGGGGGCTTTTAATTAAAAAAACACAAATTTAATAAAAGATGGTTGGGTTCTACCCACCTGTTGGGACCATAAAATAAAAAAATTAAACCCAAGATTTAACCACTCTGGCTTAAAAAAACGTTCGGATGATCGGAACAGATTAAAATAATTAATTAAAATTGTCTACCCCTTCATCCGGAAAAATAAATACCCCTACCACGGCCGGGAAAATTTCGAAACGTCGAAAATTAAAAATTAAAAAATAAACCGTAAAATCCAAAAAATAATTTATTTAAAAATTTAAAACCTTAAAAATATTAAATTTTTATATAACCAAAATAATTAAATAAATTAGACTTTTCAATTTAACCTCCTTTCAATTTAAATTTGGTTTTCCCTTCTTTAATCACTTCCAAAAAACGTAATTTATATAACAAACTATCCCTCCAACAATTTCCCTGGATTATGCAAAAAAGTTAGGGTCCCGGTCCGTAATTTTGAAATAAAATCTTTAGACTATATAACGAGTTAAAAATTAAGTTTAAAGTTTTCAACAATAAAATAATATTAAAAATATTAAAACTAGATTTGTATGTGTTATAGAATATAATTGTGAAATTTTTTTTCCATCAAAGATACGCTTTCTGATTTATCATTTCCCACTAAATGTAAATAATTTTAAAATATATTAAAATCTCTCATTATTTTGTTTCATAACATTGAATACCCAATATCCCGAATCTTCTTAGGTTAGGGCGTCTTATTCTGAACAAGTTGGGGGTTTGTGACAATTTAACAAGTGTAAAACACATAATATTTCTTAATTGAATATAGATATTCGATTATGAACTGAATTGAAACCTAATGTTAAATAATTTTGTTTTCAAAAACCATATCATTTAAATTTATTTTTAATGCTTAATAAACTTTCAACATATGAGCATTGTTTTAAAATAAAAGTGAATTGGTGATTAATTAACTCTATTTTTCCTTTAAACATTTTTAATATAATAAAATTTTTAGTAACCCATAAAACCATTGGATTAATTCATACCCCGAAAATTGCGCTAATAAAATAAAAAAGGTGGCGGATTCTTCCGATTCGAAAATTTTATTTCCGATCGAAATTTTTGTCCTGACAAAGGGTTGTTAAACCATTTATAAACCCGCCGTTTGCCAATTTAAAATCTACAGATCGCGATGCTGATTTATTTATTGCAACAAGTTAAAATACGAAATGAACATTTAATACTATTTGAACTGTGCGTTTATCTTGTTTTAAATTTATAGTACAAAAAGTATGTAAGTTTTGAAAGTATTCTGGTTTCCAAAAACTCTTGGGAAATAGTTTTTGTGAAAACTTAATAAATCTTCTATTTTGAACCCAAAGTAGTGGCGAAAACCTCTCCTGTTTTTCTTGTTTAACAGAAGCTAAATTTTAAAACAATTCCATCATCAGCTGTCTTTTTCTTATAAATTAATTTATAATTTTTAAAATTAATTTAATAGTTCATTGGGCATCTTTAAAAATTGTAGAATTTTTTAAATTAAAAGAAAACTATGGTAAATATTTCGTTTTGGTGAGTTACTTCATAAACTTTCTTGCAAAGTACCGCCTAATACATATTTAAAACGACAAACATCTCGGCCGACGTTTAATAAGGTGAATCTTAAATAAGTTGCGAACAAGAAACCATTTTTAATTAGTATTTTAGACCTACAGTTCGTAAATTTGTTTTAAATTGGCTAAAATATTAAAAACTTTTAGAAGGAAAAAAAACAAATTTCCAGGTACCGCCTAAGGCGGGCCCACCTGCCTTTTCAAAAATGGTGGGAAAACACTTCGTGTTCCGTTTGAAAGGGGCACCACCAAACACCCTTGATTACACCCTAAACGTGAATGTGTCTGTTTCTTGTTTGAGCTTTGAAGGAGGTACTCAATTCGGCATATGTCTTTTTTTAAATAAATTTAAGTTACTCCCCTCCCAGTCCATTTTCTGCATTTTTGAAATGTTAGATATAAAGGTTCCTATTGACCCATTTTTCTTAATAATTTAGTAAAAAATAAAAAAATTCGGCACCAAAAATCCAAGTGATTTTAAAAACCTTTAAGATAAAAGATAACTAAGATTTTTTTTCATTTGTACTACCAACGTCTCAATAAAATTTAAAAGCTATATATATCTAATATTTTAAGAATAACGCTCAAAACATTTTAATTTCATTGTTTAAAGTTGCAATAAAATATTCAAAGCTCATTTGGTAATGTAATATAAGTTTACATAAAAAGTAATGCATTTGAAAATTTTCCTATTTCATATAAATGGTATAGCATTTCATATGGGTATATTATATTCTCAGCATTTTCATTAAATGGATAGAATTTGGGAAATTTAAAAATGCATTGAAAAATTCGCGGGTATTTTTTTGAGTTTCACCGCTTATATTGCCAAATGTTTTGTATGCTGTTTAAAATCGTCCAAAAGCTAAAATTCAACTTAATTATTTTATTTTAAAAAAACAAAATACTTTGTTATTAAATTAAACCAGAAATTAAATTTTGATGGAAAAAGATAGCAATATAAATTTCTGATAAAAGATAAAGTGGTGTCCGCGATTCATCTAATTTAATTAGAGACATTAATCTAAAATACGACTAACCGTAATTACTGGAGGAAGTAAAATGATGGCTATTATTGGATGATATTGATTGGCTATTAATTGACAAAAGAGAGCAAAGTTGGATCTATCGTTGTAAATAATTTAAGGCTAGAATGTGGTTTTGTTTCGATTTTTTAATGAACAGATAACTTTTTAATTACTTGTTTTGCTGAATACTATATATATTAAGTTAAGTTTTTCCTCGAGCATATATTTTTGTTTCTGACTTATTCCGATAAACAAGTTCGCCTTGACTTTCATATAATTTCAAATAAATGTTTAAAAACGGTAACGTGGTTTGACCAGAGAACATATGAATAAAAAACGTTTTTATTTCATGCATTTTAATCCTCATACTTTCCCTTTTTATCTGCCTAAAGGAAATTTTGTTTAATAGTTAATCCAGGGTTTACATGGTCAATTCGTTTTATATTAAATATATTTAAATTAAACCATGTAAAGTTTTCAAATGCAATATTAAAAACCCTTATCTATAATATCATTTACACTATCACCTTAGATAAAATAGTTGTCCTTAGCCGTTTGAAACTTTCTTTTGTCATTAATTTTATTTGGAAAACAAACAGCTAATACAATAAACTCAGATCATCATCATCATTATCAGTCTGTGATAGTCCAGTGGACAGGCCTTATGTGGCAATACTTATCGTCCTACACGACAAATAGGTTAGATTATAACAACCATAAAAAATATTATCATTATTATAACATTTTCTCATAAAACTGATTTTAAAGACTTTACATTATCGTCCCTGGGTTCATAACCCTGTTTATTATTCACCGTCCCCTTGGGTCGGACCCCGTTGCTTTTATCTTTGATAAAAAAGCTATCGTTGAAACTCTTATCCAGGAAAACCGTTTATAATAATTAATATTCAATGGAAAATGAATATTAGCTTCATATAAAATTGAGGGAATAAAAATACTATTCATAATTAATTTAATGATATAAAATAATATTAAATTGCTTCGGTTTTTAATAATCCTAATTTAAAATCATATAAAAACAATTCTCAATAATTATTGGTATTGGTTTTATAATACAAAATTTTATTTATTTCTTTTTATATAAAAGGGAAAATTTTATTTATTCTGAATAATATAAATGGTTTTTATTAAAGTTGGTTTAATTTACAATATCATATTTTAGTCCCACTGCTGCCTCTAATCATCCTCCTCCTCAGGGTTTTTTTGGACCATATCCCATCACGCTGGTCCCAAGGGGTTGATGGTGGACTGACTTTTTGCCCCATCCACACATAGATCATCTTACTTTAGTCAATTGAGGATCAGCCCAAATTGCCCTAACAATTTGTAATGTATTCACACATTAAAAGTTTAAAAATAATTTGATTTCAATAAAGAACTCATCATCAGCCTGTATGTCCACTGGGCATGGCCTCCCCTAATAAACCCCTATCAATATAAAGAACCATTTATTATTAATATTTTAAAAATATTTGGGACGTAACCAACCCAAATTTTTTCCTTTATTTTTCCAACCTCCGGCCAAGGGCAGGTTTGTCGTCGCTGTCCCAAATTATTATTATATTCAATATTATAAAGTAGGGAAGTAAATTTGATGGTTTATTTGAATAGGCTCCAGAAATATAACAAATTTAAAATATTAACCCACAAAAATCTGTATCATTCTAAAACATAGGCTGCTTTTTAATTTAGAAAAATCAATTCAATCATTTTTAAACAACCGAGCAGGTCGCGGTCTTCCTGTAATCGAATTAAATACACATGTTGATTTTTCTCTGAAAAAAAAAACTGCGCATCTGCACCCGGATGGACCGGACAAAACCCGCTCGTCTGATCGACGGCCGGTCCCTGCGCCGTATCCCGTGGCCGCCTCCCCGACGCTGTCAAGGCAAGAAGAAGAGGAAGACTCCGTGTTTGCCGTCGGTACCGTAGTGACGGTTGGTGTTCCGGTGTAATTTGCCGTCGTTCGGCGTACGCGCTTGAACGTAATGCGGTTAGGCCCCGGTGGTCTATCCGTTTTTCCCCCTCCCGGGTTTCTGTTGAGATTGGGACTCTAACCTTTACTTCCACCCACGTTACACCGTGAACAGGTTTAATCCCACACCACCAACGTGGTATTTATCATCCGTATAACGCTAGTTTGCTGCATTTGGCGCAACGGTATCACCTAGCGTCTAAAGCGCTAGAACTCTTTTGATAGTTTCCTCCTGCTCACTGGGGCGGGGAGGGTGGTCCCACAAGGGCTTGTACGCCTTACAATTATATTTAATCTTAAAACAATCAAAATCGTGTTTCCCTAATGTTTGCAACTCAGCCGGTGGCCCCGCGAGGAATAGGCCCTAAAAAGGGGAGGACCTCAAAAGACTCGCCAGAGGCTATCCAAAGCCATTTGCGTCTAAACGCCAACGGTGGCCCATCGCACCCCAAGCCCGAAGGGCAAAAAATCGCTCCCCCTGGACCGCTCAACGTCGGATGATAATTCCTAAAAACCCCCAATCACTCCGACTCCGAAATGGACGTCGAGGTCAGGGCAACTCGTATGCCAAGAAACCGAGGGAAGTTAACGCGGGGGCTTCCCTGCCCATCAATCCGCAGAAGGCGCAAAATGGGTCTTCTCCGGCCATCGACCCCGTCCACCCGTTAAGGCGCCAAATCGTCCCACTAACCTACTTTGGCCCCATCTCGGGCTCAAGGCCCCCCCCCTCGGCAATCACCTCCCTGCCTCACAGCCCCCTTCACGGCCCCAACGTCCTGCCTAACCAAAAACCACTCCCGCTGCTTTACGGTAGTACCTGTCTCAAGGGAAAAAAAACCGCCACCTTTATTTTAGATCTGGGGGCCCAATTCGGACCTCTCAATCGTTTTAATTTACTGCCAATGATTCCCTGTGGAATCAAGTACAATGAGACGGTACAAGCGCCCACGTCACCAGTACTTGCTCAAAACGTATTTTATCACCATTCCGCTCCGGAAGGCGCGTCCTTCGACAGTGGGTCAAAGGGCTGCCGAAGGAAATACCCTCAAAAATCTTCGACTTCATCAAGTCGGAACTTAATCTATTTCCAAAAGGCTGTTCCATCCACGGACAAAAAGCCTTATAATGTCGTTTCTGCGCTCGAACCTCTGTAGAGGGCAAAAAAGTTTAAATTAAGCATTGGCATTGGTCGCTTTCCTTTAACTTGCCCATTTAAATGGCCTCCCAGGGCAGTGTCCCAACTTCAACTCTTCGGAGGGACACGGCCCGCATTTCCCCGCCGACCTGGTTGCGTTGTCCTGGGAACCTGGGACCCAGACTGCCCTCGACCTCGGAACGACCTTGCCACATTCGACCGCCCGGCCGGTAAACTGCCAAAGTCAGGAACGGCCTAACACCTGGGGCCCCAAAGGCACCCTGGGTGTGTACCGGCCGTTCCCAAACGTAGGCCTGGTGGCCTCGTTTGGGACGTTTTTACGTACGTTTGTTGTCCGTTTGTTTTAGGGATAGTGAGGCGACACCCCCCCGTGCCATCCCTCACCTCTTTTCCCCCCTCCGGCCTGCTCCGGCGTGTCAAATATCCAGATATGACCGCCGGGCTGAATCCCCGTAAACCTTCCCGCCCCGCTTGCTGCTCCCGTACATAAATTTAATAAATCAAAAAGACCAAATAGCCGAATTTCCGAAACGACGTCGACCCTACTGTCGGGAACGCTCCTCAAACCGGAAACCCTGATCCCGGTCGCCAACTCAAAATCATTGGAAATGAAGAATCGGCGCCTCGCAGGGCACTGCCGCCGTCTTCATCATTTGATGCCTCGTCGGGTTAGCCGACGGTCCGCGCCAATCACAATCGCTTCGGTTTCCGTGTAGAACCGCCACGTCAGCTCCGACTTCGAGACGCTATTTTCTGGGGAACGCCGTCATGGCCGCGATTTCAATACAAACCCCGGAGGAACTCACAACAACAAATCCGCAGGTTGCACTGATGCCTATCGCAACCTTAACTTTTGTGGTTGCGCCGTTGATAAAACCCCCATCAATGGGACCGACCGGATTGCGATTTGCACTCTTAAAATGTCAATCTCGCTCGAACTAGGGTCATCAATGCCTAACCTCGATCTCATCCCGTGCTCCCAGCTGGGGCCTTCCATCCTCAAACCCTTTCCAAGGGGTAGTTTTCCAAACACAAAGGATGCTGAAGTTAAGGCTTCCTCAAACCCGTAAACCTCCCAACCCACCAACCTCCTACCGTCCCATTATATAAGGCTTTGGTAAAATTATGAAAAGTGTTTGCCCCCTACTGACTTCCATGCAGTCTAAAAGGGCTTCCCAACCCCTGTCAATTCGGCTTTCGGGCCAAACATTTGTACCAAACCAGTTACCCATCAGAACTTTTCCGCTCTATTGAGCCAACCGGTGTTTGTATGAGTTTTGACAAAATGGCACGACGGCACCAAATTATCAAGCTCGCCCGAACTCTCGTACTAATCATGTGACTTTCTCCCGGAAGGAACGGTCGATATCCTTTACCTTATACACCAAAACATCCCCATAACTCAAAGTAACCCGCCCCTTGTTCGCAGACGATGCTTGCATTTACTCATCAGTACCTGTCCGAATCAAGACGTCTCTAAACCGTAAAAACCCGGTGAATGGTTTCGGCGTTGGAGAATCAAATAAAACCATCCAAAAACGCGGCGGTCTTGTTTACACAATGCCGACGTCCCTCCCATGATTCAACTCTAGACTACCCAATTCGGATAGATAAAATCAAATACCTCGGGTAACACTCGCCTCCCTCGCTTCGGCCCGCACATCCGCAGGTCAAAAACAGGCGGCCTCGTCCTGGGTCGCCCGTTCCAATCAGTCCCAGAGCAAGCTGTCTATGCCAACAAGGTGGTCTCACAAAAAATCCCCTTTCGACTTACGCCAGTCGGTTTTTTCGCTCTCTTCCCCCTCATCCACAAATAAAGCCCTGCAAAACGGTTCTATGCAGAGCCACGGGTGGCCTGGTGCGTGCCAAACGCCCCTGCATGTGGACCTGGTTACCCTCATTTCATCAATACAAAACAAGCATAATCAGATCTTCAACTCCCCAAACCCAATGAACTGGTAAGCGCCGCCGCCGTACCGTAAAATAGTCCATCCCAAACTCTAAACACTCCCGTTAGGCGCCGCGCCTTATTACGAATCCGGATGACGATATGACGATCGTCAAGGCGTTTTCGCTCCAAACCAAACCATTTTCCCTCGCCATCGGAAAACACACCTCCCGTACGTTAACTCGGCGTACCAGGGATTTTCACCTAATGTTAAGGCGGTTTTTGCTAAAATTAAACATGTCCCAAAAACAACTGTTGGGAGGTTCGGCCCCAGGCGCCCTCGATTAGATCTGACGGTTTTAAAACAAGTGGCAGCCCGAGCTGGGGTCTCCCCCCTCGGGATCCTCGGAGCTAAGCCAACAAATTAAGGGTGAAGCCTGTGCACCTTAAGTTCGCCCCTCACTCCGCCGGGTTGTAATGGTTAACTCCCCCGGAGTCATCCTATAAACGATGAACTTTTCTCTCTTCCTTGCGGTGGGCAATTAATGTCCTCGGCTTTTCAGCTAATTAAAGGAAGCATTTCCCTCATTACAGAGGAACTCATTTCCTCCTACAGGGAGTCGGGAAACGGTCAACCGTGCCAATACCTCAATATCCTTTCCTTTTTATATTCTACTCAATAGATTTATATTTGCAATACAACACATGTTCATGTTTTCTTTTCTTATTAATGAAAAGTCGTTTAATATTTTCAGAAATCAAAAATATTTTATAATACTGTTTTAAATTACGGTACCATAAATAATTAATGTCTGCTGATGGAAAACTTTTTTCTTTCACTTCCTTTCCCAATAATCTGGGGGTTGGCTTCTAATCCATCCCACATTTACCTGAATAAAACTTTTTTAATGGGTTGTCATTGGATCTTTAAAAACTTAAAATTAACCTTTTTAATTATTAAAATGATTTTTAATTATGGTTGGCATATTTTGGTTCCCTGTATAATTAAATAAAATTTTTGGGATCATTATTTTCATTACTTAAATTAAATGACATGAAATTAAAACCCTCAATTTAATTCTTGCTAGGTAATAAATATATAACGTAGATTATTATTCCGGGCCGATCCAGTCGTCTGAAAATGGGGATCCATGCGTTGGAGGGCATGTAAAAGTCAGTCCACCCACCACCCCATTGGATCAGCGTGGGGGATGGTCCAAACCCTAGTGGATAGGGGTGAATTGGGAGGCCTATGTCCAGCAGTGGGCTATCACAAGCTGATGTTGTAATGCATGGGATGTATTATTACTTACTTTTTAAACTGATGTCGTATTTTTGACCTATCAATGTACTTCCTATTAGAAACCCTTAATAAGGGAAATTTTATTTGAAAATAATTTTGAAAATCAATTAGAAAATTAAATTTATTAAAACTATATAAACTATTCATTTAATTAAGTTTTCGTATAATGCACTTAACATAACAGTTTTTATATATTCTATTTGTATGAAGATGAATTTGTCGCTCGAACTGTATTTGTACGCAGTTGGTTCTTTTTGAATCGATGTAAAACTATCATTTGTTAACGCAACCGAATATCTTCTAAAATAATATGATACATAATGTCATATTGCAAGTAATTCTAAACTGCAGCTATCTATCTCCTGAACATACTTTAAGTAAAAATTTACTAAACCTATTAAAATAATGGCAACGTTGTATAATCGGAGCAAGAGGGTTACTGCAATTATCCTACAAATTAGGCCAACACGAAATATCACATTTGCAGACTCGACTTTTGCATGTGTCCCACAAATTGCAGCCATTAGTTGCCAAATAGTCGTAAGTGTTTGTTATAGGGAAAATATTTTATAAAATAATCTGAAACACAATTGTTGGTCTCGACTCGACATAAGTTATATTTTTGGATAAATAACTTTTAACGCGAGAGTTTGAAATAAATACTGTTACAAGTTAACTTAACTACGCTAACTTGTTTCTATCTTGCAGTTACTAAGTAGGAACCAACATCATACGTAACCTGATTGGAAATAAATAAAAAATTAATTGCTTGGCAAATATAACGATTGTTCTTAAACATTTAATCATTTATCTCAATCTCCGTAAGATACGTCAAATGTATAGCTATGTACCAACTTATGCTTAAACTTTTCCTTCACGATTATTGTTTGCTTCGTTAAATAAATGTGAACATTTATTATACCCAAATAAGGTACTATTTATGGAATGTCTTAAAACCTGGCTTACAAAGTATTATATTCAATTGCGTTCTTTGCAAATAGTACAGAGGAAAAGATATGAAATTACTATTATCTTTTAGACTTTCATTTTAAAGCTCTGTTGAAATTCTCCTATTTAAAATATCTAGCTGCAAAGGTTTAACAGTCACGGCTAGTCACCATGTACACAATTACTGCCTTAAGTGCTCAGCGCTTTTTTATTACCGTATCCTACTATTTTATGTGTAGTGCCATTTCAGTTTGCTTTTACGACGTGGCCCATGTTCATCGCGCTTGTGTCCACCATCTCAAGCGATCGACAGTAAAACATCTCGGTTGTAAAACTTGTTATACCATTCATTTGTGATACTCATCGGTTTGATTGCGCGATCAAAACCGAAACTAAACAATTTTAAGGCTAACTTGGGCTAGACAAAATGGATGTCTAATCAAAAAGTGCAAATGAAAATGGTTTAAAACAACGCTTTGGTATAAGTGCTGTATTTTCCTTACGTTAATAAATGCCGTCCACATAGTGTGGTCAAAAAATTTTTCTGCGATACTTACTTCAATTTCAATTAGATTCAATACACAGCCTTGTTTGCCGTTTTTGTGACACGAAACTCATACTGCATTTTATACCTCACTATTTATAAAAAAGAAAATTATACACAACAAGTGAAATTTTTACAAAAAATACGACGATTATAAACAGTTCATAACCATTTAGCGCAATATAAGCAGATAACAACGTGCCCCGCCTTGAAACTGCCACGCAATTTCCGCCGTCGCGTTTTATATCTATGATATCATTTAAGGCATTCATTTTACCAAAATGTCGTAGATGACATGTTTTATGCACATAAAATGAAATTTTTTTTAATGTTTTAACTTAAACTGTATTGCCTTAAATGATCTTTGAATATGATTCATAGCAAGTTTTTAGTGTTTACGTTGAAACGGTTATTGTGGGTTATTCTAGAAATATACATATATGCTATGGCAGACTTTACAAATAAAAGGTTATAATTTTGTATTAAGTATTTTGGTAGATATTTAAATAATTAAAAAAAAAATAATTGTGTGTTCTAGCGTACACTCGTAAGAAGTGAAGCTTCTTTATGACGTTATTTAAAAAAAAAAAAAATGTGACACTAAATTTTTTTCCAAACCAGATAAAGAAATTTCACTTCAATTAGTATCAATTAAACGACAATAGAGGACTCCACCATACACATTTTGTAACATTTCAAGAAGCCGAATTAAGCAGAAATATTGAGATTGAAATATAGTCTAGTTTATTTTATAAACCTAAGTTCCCATAAACTTAAATTAAGCCCATTAATTTGAAGATAAAAATAAGATAAATAATTATTCAAATATACGTAATTATTGTTAAAATTTTAGTATGCGACTTTAGCAATGTTCGGTTAATTAAACGCTAGATGGCGCATTTTATGAATTAATGATAAGAAAATGATGGCGCGTAACGGAAAAATGTGACGCGTAACGAAAAAATGTTACACTAAATTTTTTTCCTACCCCGATAAAGAAGTTTCACTTCAATAACACGGCACCTAAAATTACAACCTCGTGCGATTAAATTACAAATGCTGCCGAAACCGTAAAAGATAGTCTTATAGTATGTTCTACATAATTGTATTTCATAAAATGTTCTATAACAAAGTCTGCGAGGCTTACTTAAGGTAATACAACGTAAGTTTTCATTAAAGTTTATACATCTTAAATGATATTAGAGATTGTGTGGGGGCAAAAATCACCATCATCACTCACTGGGGCATCAATTACACTTTGTTACTCGCTTGTATTGCGTAAAATGGTTCTGTACTGTTTGCTTCTTCATATTCTTCATAGTCATATTCTTTTTTTGTAAAACTTTCACTTGTCTTTTTACAATTTAAAAACTCGAGCAATAATTCAAGCCTTAAATTAATGCACATAAAAGTTAGCAATAGCAGATATTTTTATTGAAACGTATTATAAATATTGAGTGGGATTTTTAAACACAACTAAATCTAACGCACCTTAAGTTTCGGAAGAAAGTTGTGTGTTTGTTGAAAAGGATTATAAAATGAGTAATAAGGTAGAATACAAGTGTCTCTATAAACTTTATTACGAACTCAAGGAAAGAAATCAGGCGCAGGACCGACTTTTTACATGCTCATCCGACACATGGATCACTTTACTTAACAGGCGGTTGGGTGATCAGCCCGCATTGCCCTAACAAACTATGAATCAACAATGAAAGTTGATGAGTTCTCACAGGATTCGAACCCACGTCCTCCGTCTTCTAAACAACAGGCTCTAACCACTAGGCTAAGATCTCCAATATAAAACTAGGCGATGGAACTCGGAGGGTCGGTGTCGGGAATAAAGCATTTTGTTATTAGTCAATTTTTTATTACATTTAGGTACTTGACTGATAGAAATAATGTTTTACGAAATGGTACAAGTGATATAATCATAGTATAATATTAAATATCTCTTTTCTGAAAATAATACATAGTAAAAATTCCAATAAAGAAATATATATGTATCACAAAAATGTAATAAGTAGCCTTAGAAATCAGTCAAAAGGGTATGATGTAAAACTTTAGGCATTCAATGGGTTAAGAATAGATGAACGTCGCCGATGATGTCAAAATAGTTAAAATATAATTTAATATAAATACTTATTTGAATAAATTTAAAGTTGATCAACTTTTTGTTTACATTTGACCTGTTCAGTTGTTCACAAAATGTGTCAGAGACTTATTGACTTCTCTTTGGTTCGCTCTTGACCTAGGACCAAATATTATACACTTAACGAATGTTTACACACTAAAATTCAATAAAATAAATATTGAAAGTGATGTCAACTAACAATTGAGATTAAGTTTTGCGTTCACACAAACGATATATTATTAAAATGATATTAATTATAAACTTAAAAGTACTTAAAAGATACTTACTTGTGATAAATGCTTTTCTGTTCATACATTTTTTTCGTTATAATATATTGTTTTTCTTTATATTTATTTTATTTGCACAATTAAATACGCAAAGACTTATGTTTGATGATGTTTTAAATACTTTAAGCAAAAAATGCAACAAAACTCGGTAAAACTTTGTAAATTAATAAATATTGTAAACAATTGTATTTAGATCACCTTTTTTACAGACTAGGGATTTATCAATTTAGCCAATTCTTTATTATGGTTTTGTAAGACCGTAACAAAACTTTATGTTTTAATTAAAATAAACGTACCTTAAAATATTTTATAAAATAATCTTACAACATTCTTTGAAATAAATTACATAATATTTAAATCTAAGCATTAATCCACAACGGCCTTCGTAGTCTGATGGTATGGGCGTGTGCTTTCGAAAGCGAAGGTCGTAGGTAAGAATACTGCAGTTGCAAATTACCATTGTTTCTTGGTTGGTTAGGGCTGATCACCCAATTGTAAGTTGTGTACAAAAGTAAGATGATCCATGCGTCAGACGGGCATGTAAAATGTCACTTTACATACCTTGGATCATCTGTGACTTTTTACATACCTTGGATCAGCGTGGTAAGATACGGTCCAAAACCCCCTAATGGATAGGGGTGTTTTAGAAGAGGCCTATTTCCAGCAGTGAACTAACACAGGCTGATGGTGATGATGATGATTAATCCACGGTATGCAAGGATTTTTGCCTAAAACTGTCTGGTTCCTTTTCCTTTCCTTTCCATTCTGTTTTTGCTGTCTTAAATATACACTAAATGTTATGTGTGAATATCAATACATTTTTTTCTATATATGTAGTTGTTTTAAAATATTTATTATAAAATTTTATTTAGTTATTTAAAAAAATCAAATGTGTAAAAACAAATCGCTCACTTTACGGGTCCTGCAAAATTTCATAAAGCCAAAAAAAAATTAAAATTATTTGTCCCTAATTTACCTTAATTACTACGAAACAAGTTTTAACACTTTATGCTACATTATAGTAATTAATTTTTCTAGGAAAGTCTGTGGCCAGTTTTATTATATAACTAGCTGTTGCCCGCGACTGTGTCCGCGTGATAATGTATAAAAACATATGTTAAATTTTTTACCTTAAAAGGGTAGGCTAAGGTACTATATCATATACATATATCGGCTATCTTTCAGTGAAATCCTGTTCCTGTCCGTCTGTCTGCTTGTTCTTTTCTGTTTGTCTCGTTCTGTCTGCTCCAATCAAAATTTATCAACAAACGATCAGTTTAATCATTGATGTTACAAATAGACATTACAATTTGATTTATTTGTATAGATACATAAATATCAAGTGCTATGATGATATAAATTGTCAGACTATGAAGTACTTTGACATGAATAAACAAGGGAACAGCAGGTTTTATTGTGCTTTTTTAGTACAGGCTTCACTATACCGCCGTCTTAAGAGAACAAGGGAAATGCTGTAAAAACATAAATTCAACTTTTCAACGTTACTCAACAATAACAGTTTACATTTTATAATTTCCAACGAATTGTTACCGGCCTAATTGAAATCATGCATAAAAAAATGAAATGACTCTGTTGATAAGCACTAAAACAAATAACACTCACTCAAGATAGCGGCCATACGAGAATCGTGTCAAGGCACCGCGGGAGAGATGCCGTTCTCTCCCTCAGCCTTGTTCCAGATGTTCGATCTCATCGTATACAAATTATCAAACAGAAAAAAAGCTTTAATATTGTATTTATTTGCCATTGGTCATTTAACATGATTTATTAAATTTTCTTTTTTATTTTAAGCCTTTTCGTGGATGTTGCCGATAGAAAGCCTCAATATTGTTATACCGAATGTTAAGGCTTTCTGCCGTAGGGTAATAATATTTAATATCAACTATTTAATAGTCTCTGACGCACAATTTCTGTACCAATCTGAAAGCGAGTTATCATATATTTTAAATCAAATAATTGACCACTTTCGTTGGAAAATTGTATAGTTTCTGTATATTGTTATACATAGCATAGTGTTATACAAAGTTGCAGAATTAGAAAAAATGCAAAATTTAATTTTAAGCACAAATGAAAAGTGTTAGAGAAAATGTTAAAGGATCATATTTAAAACGATTGTGAATAATAAAAATATTACATGTGACAAACTAGACTAAAATGTATTTTTTAAGGTGTTTATTTGTAGTCAGTTAAACCGCACATAAAATAACAAACATGTGCGATTTTTATTGGTAAAACATTACGAGAATATAGCTTTTTTTCTAATCCAAAAACACGCTTCTCTTTTAGCCTTGTTTTTTGCCTATTTTAGCCTTCAAATGGTTAATATCTCGAGATCCCATTTTGTTGTAAGAAACACGAACGTGCGTTACAAATTTCATTTAAATTTTACACCTTTAAACAACATTGGCCCTAACTGTGCTTTAAATCATTTCTCAAGGGGAATTGAATTGTAGGCACGTGTAACTAAAGGTAAGATCCCGAATTTCAACGATGAGAAACTTTGCTTCTCAAAGGGTTAACGCCTTTGAAAGTACTATTAAACAGTAGTACAATTATTATAAATACATATTTTTATTAAATGTGCACCGTCAAGTGAACAATAATAAGACATATTTTAGTGACAGTATTCCATAAAATATCTATAAAATTATTTAAGAAATCTCCAACATACCCACTTATCAACACACTGAAACAAAAGAAATCGAAGGTTAATTTTATAATCTGACTTATTTTACAGGTATTTCGTTACTTAATTTTTATTTAATTGCATAAAGGACCTTAAAAACAAATTAAAACTACGAATATGACATTGCATGCATTTTACCGGGCTCCTCACATCATAATGAAAAGTGATTACCTTCAAATATGTTATGCTTGTAAGAGACTTTCTGAAAGCTATTATTCCAAGTTTTCAGGGCAATTGAACTCAACTTTAAATGCACCTAGTTTTAGCTGACTATTTTGGCAGAACGCTACTTAAAGGTGTGATCGTTCAAAACCTAAAGATTAAACCATGAATGTATATATTGTTAGTCCGATAATAGCACTAATACCCTATATTTAAGACCAAAATAGATACTTTGGTATAGATTTTTAACCTGGCTATCCGAAATATGGAAAATCTATCCTTCGCGCCCATATTAACATAGTCCCTAGTCCCAGAAATCAACAATAACACATGTTGTTTTCGTAAAGGATTTTAGACAAAATCGAAGAAACCCCGTTTGGTAGCTAATACGAATGGACCACGGAGGCGGTTCAGAAACTGTAAGTAAATTCTTTTGCTAATATCGTAGAATGATATACATGAAAGTTTCACGTTTTGTAGAAGCTCCAGCGAAAGCAAAGAAAACTTGAACTTCATTAAACTTTCTCGGGAATTCATTTGTGGTGATTTAATTATTATAAATTTTGTTACATAAATAATTATAAATGGTATTTTTTTACAAATAAGGATTAGTTGATAGGTCGTCAAAACAAAAATAAAAACATTTCAACCAAAACTTTAAGAAGATAAATTCATTTTTCGCAACTAGCTACCTGATACTGCGGAAGTTCCTCTTTCTATACAAATAAAATTGATTAATTGATTTGTTTAAATAACTATTATAAATACTAATTTGACTAATGATATTTATGCTTCTTATTACATTTTTACAAAGTTTACTTAAAGGTTAACCATAACGTAAAGTAGGATGGTAAC
Organism: Lamproptera curius; assembly: GCA_029286875.1. Classification (NCBI taxonomy): domain Eukaryota; kingdom Metazoa; phylum Arthropoda; class Insecta; order Lepidoptera; family Papilionidae; genus Lamproptera; species Lamproptera curius. Next base: position 18,026 of record JAGSMT010000791.1, read on the forward strand.
TACTCAATTATCTTTGAATTCTTTTTTATTGAAAGTTATTTTTTTTACAATGAATTTAAGTTACTTATATTATTTAAGGTATTTAGAGAAAATTCCTTAAGGTGCCTTAAGGTACCAAAATAGTTTAATCTAGGCACTATAATTGTAACTGTTACTTGCTACAAAAAATAAGTAATTCGAATAATTATTTATTTTATTTACACGATTATTATACGCATCAAATCCGCATGCATTTTCAGTCTACCGGTCGTTATGGATGCTGGAAAGAATCCCAAACGTCGGGAATAAATTAATATAATTAACGCGAAGAAGCCGTAATAAAGTGGATTTCATAAGTATCTTAAGTATTCATAAAGCTATCCAAATGCTTTATATTTTTATATTCAAAGATTAATCTAGATAATTCGTATATAAATCATTATACTTGGTATTTGCGATACATAATTTATGACTTTTGAAAATATCTGCTTACGGCACCTCGACAACTTACAAGGGAGTAAACTGTTTCCGTTAATAATAGAAGTAATGGTTAGAATGAGGAGTACCCGTTAAATATTTAATATGCTTACTCAAGTTCGTAACCGAGTTAACAGAATTTTTGGGATTTTAACATTTTATCATCATTGTACAAGAGTGATCTTTATATGGTACTAATTATTCTAGTAGTATCTAAGAATTCATCATCAAGGATTTTCGACTATCCGAAGATTCAAAATTTCACTTTAAAAGTTCTTAAACATTTACAATTTGCAATGTTAAATTTTAACCATCGTATATAAAGCGAGGACAACTGTGACAAAACTATTTTATAAACATTTTTAAATATTACGATATGTTTTACAATAAAACAACATTATATTAATAGATAAACGTTCATATTTATTTCATGCTGTTAGAATTATTTTGAGATTTTCAAACCTTCATGAAAATTACATAAATTATGATTTGATAAAAGATTTTACGGATTTTATCGCGTTTATGACGGTAGCTGGTTAAAAATATTTGACTGAGGAACGACACCTCGGTCTGCTTGTAACCATAGATCCTGTAAAGTATCTGAAACGTTAGGAATATTTTTAAACAAATTTAATGCGATAAAATTCGTAAATCCGTCTTCTATTAAATTATGTTCACGTGATGTGAATGAGATGGAAGAAAGTAGAAAACTCTATCGTAAATGGCGGCCACGAATTTGTAACTCTAATTACCACAGGGTGGCGAGAAATTAATAGGAGGCGGTAGTATCTATCATTTAAGCTGTCTAGTCTTTTACGTCTGGTTGTCGATTGCGTTGTTACCATGAAATACGGCATATAGGCGGCTACTTAATGTGTTTTTATAACTTGCGTAACTAATAAACAATCATTCATCAACAATTTTTCATTCTGTTCCACACTGGCGAATCTTAATTCTCAATAAATTTGTAAGATTCAGTAAATTTAGTCCTCAACTCTGACTTTGTTAGAGTACATGAATATCAAACTATAAAAAAGCAACGTGCCAAATGCAACATTAACTAAGTTTTTCCTTTATTTTAAGGCACTATTAGGCCAACATCGATCATATTTATACTAATTAAATCATTTGTAATTTTACGTGATTGTTATTTCTCTAATGGGTGTTTAGATAAATAATAAAATATATCTCAAGAATTTTGCATTAGAAATAATTGAGGCTTGACCTCAAATCTATTTTGATTCGTATTATAGTCGCATGTTAATGATCTCAAAATATTTGAAAAATTACTATTTGAAATGATCGTATGAAAAGAGTAATCAGTAAATAGTATCTGAACCATTTTTTATACTCATTAAATTAACAAACATGTTTATAGCAAGGCGTATTGGTACACTCTCTTTATAAAAGCGATGTAAATAATGCTGTATTTTTATGTATATATTTTTTGTCAGACAACACAAAATTGTAAGCAATTTGCAAAATAAAAATTTAAGCAATGTTTTATCAGATATGAGAAGCTTTAAGGTATGATACAAATGATCTGCAGACGGCAGGAAATTTAAAACGATCCATTTCATATCTGCGAGGGTTGCGGATTGAATATTGAATATTTTGAAAATTCTACCGAATAACCGCTTGTTAATAAAAAACGCATTAAATTAAATATATCACTTCAATTAATAAGCCTTAATACTCGTAAATTGTAGTTACTTATTTTATTTACGCAAGTACTACGCATTATTAAGGAAATGAATTTTTAGTGGATAATTTTGGGTTTATTTACGTTTTAACTGTAGTGGTTTGCTTATTTTTGTACTGCAGTGAGCAGTATTATGAAAACACTGTTATCTTCTGGTTTGAAACATGGAATTACTGGTCGTCTATTATTTACTGAATGCAATGACCGAAATGGGGAATATATGGAGAGTTAGAAACATTGCCAACAAGACCGAAATACATCTATATGGTATGGAGACTCTGACTTTGAGATTAGCCGACAGGAGGAGAGTAGACGCTTTTAAGATGTGGTGTTAGCAGCGACTCCTTCGAATTCCATGGACTGCATTCCGTACAAATAGATCTGTACTGATGAATCTTAATATTGAAAGTGAAAAGCATTTGTCTGTTTACAGAATGAACATGATTGATCTGTTTACAGAATGCCTTGAAATATTTTTATATTACCCAAATAGCTCCTGATAATTTAGAATGTCTGATGATTACCGGGAGAGTTGAGGGCAAGAGATGCAGGGGCCATAGTCCGAGACGTCCGAGACTGACCAGATATCAGAGCACTTCGGGATCTTAAATACCGCTTCTTATAAGGCTTCCGATCACCAAGAATGGAGGCACATGATTAGAAGGTCACGATCCTCAGTAGTGAGGGCATCGATTCATGAGAGAGAGATTATTTGCTATCTAAATGCTTGATTGCAGGAAAAGTCCGTCCAACGCAGCATTGATGACTATGCTGTTGTTTACTTTATTTATAAAGAAATTTTAATTATTGTAATAAAATCTCGTCACAATTGAAGACGAAGAAGAACATGAAGATATAAAACAATCGTATTGACAAAATTATCTATAACCAAGGAGTTTTTAACATCGAATATCAAATGGTAATAATACAAAAATGGCGTAACACGCAATACAATGTTTATTGACCAATTATACCGACGACTGTGAGTCAGCGCGTATATATTTTTATTTTTTGTAAAGAAGTAAAAAAAATGTCCTGAACTCCCATGAAATAACGCAGCTTAGGTACCTCCTTACATTGTAATGTTACGAGGATACCTGTAACGGAATCAACCAATCAATCTCTCCTGTCTGGTCACCACTTTAAATTGTTGCAAAAGGCTTCTATAACTCGGCCGCAACGATATTCAATGGGAAAATGACTCGCTTCTGTTGTTTTATACCGGTAATGGAACAGGTTCCATTGATGCGAAAAAAGCTATCCACTCACAACGTTATTGGTATTTTGTAAAAGATCCTTACTGCATAGCGGTAGCGGATTATTACTGAAAAATATTACTTTTGACTGCACTTGCAACCTAGTGGTAAAGGCGTGTGCTTTTGCAACCGGAGGGCGTAGGTTTGAATTCTGCGGGGGGAGGGGGGGGGTTGGCAAATTTGTAATGTTGTTTCCTAGTTGGTAAGTGGTAAGTCTGAAAATTAAAATGATCCATGTGTCGGATGGGCATGTAAAAAGTCGGTCCATCCATTAAACCCGCATTAAACCAGTATGGTGGGATACGGTCCAAAAACCCCCTGATGGATAGGGGTATATTACGGGAGGCCTATGTCCAGCAGTGGACTATCAAAGGCTGATGATGATGATGATTTAAACAAATATAAAAAAATTCTATACAAAGGAAGGAGGAGAGAAGGAGAAGGCGTGACTTTCCAAAACAAATAGTAGCCAATTTAGAGGATATGTTTTTTTGTATTGTATTTTGCCTCTTTGCTCCGTTTCTAGCGCCTCAATTCTGTTCATTTGTGTCAATTTACCGTCATTTGTCCCATTATTTTAATATAGTCACCAGCAGTTTTGTTGTTTCTTAATTTAAACAATGTGCCATTTTCAGCACTACCTAACGTCAACTCATTGGTAATCCCTATGTAATTAATGCAAATAAAAATCGATTTTATTATTATTCATCGAAATGTGTCCTTAGACAAACGGGGCCTTTCGATAAAATGTAGTGTATAACAATTGAAAAGTTATTACATTGCAGTTATCTTATATTGTTAATAGTAACTTAACTGAAAGTTATCGAAATAATGTTCTACGGATTAATATGTCTTAAGTAAATCTTACCTACTTTTCTATAAAAAAACACAAACGAGTTATTATTGCTTGCATTTTTAAAATAATTCTTTTAAGTTGAATAGGTGCACAAATATAAAATAAGAGTGATAGTTTTCTGTCAAAAATAAATTAAGAAGCAGAAATACATTATTATTTATTTTGTTTACGCGAATATTATACATTATTTCATAAAATAACTTTTTACAGATTTTATCGCGTCTATTTTACATATTTAAACTCCCGAGGTATCGAACACTTTCCAGCGGCTATGGTACATTGTACACTGATAGATCTTGTAGAGTGTGACCACACTTTAAATCACCTAAACCATTACATCAGATTTGATCGACCACAAATCCTCGCTAAAGAACACCGATCCATGAGGCTATTCAGATAAGAAAACGTCCAAATTTCAATAGAAAGATGATTGGGTTTTACCAGCTGCTTGGGACCCTATAATTAATAAATTAAAATTAAAAACCAAGCATAATACCACTGCCGCCTGTAATGATAAAATCAGTTCATTTTGCATAGGTCGGAGTACAGACTAAAAATAATTTATTACATAATTATTTCTATTGCTTGCGCGAATATTATACATTATTAAATAAAATTACTTTACGGATTTTATCGCGTTTATTTTACATTTTAAATTCCAGACGTTTCGAACACTTTCCAGCGGCCGTGGTCACGGGGTAGACTGGCCGCGGACGCTGGAAAGTGTTCGAAACGTCGGTCGAAAAATTTATTACAATTAAGATCTGGAAGCCCCGCTTCAGCACTGGCAACAAGACGCATGACATTTCAGTCTACCCCGTGACCGCGGCCGCGCGAAAGTGTTCGAAACGTCGACAATTTAAATATGTGAAATAAACGCGATAGAATCTGTAAAATGTCATTTTAATAAATAGTAGAAATACAATTAATCTCTCGATTATTAAAAAGTCTTCTTATTCTACTTCACTTTAGCAAAATAACAAAGTTAAAGCTTAAACTACTTCATCCATAATAATATAATATTGAAGAAACAAACTCTTAATTCATTAGAAAGTCTACTCGTGCTTTATATTAACAGTGCTTCAAATGAAGCGTTAGTTAAAATATAACGAAAACGCTTCTTGAATAAATTAAGAGTTATTTTCAACAGATTTATATTCCTTGTCCGAGTAGAAACTTAACAAAGAACCTTAATGATGTTTCTGGAATCATTCTGAAAAGTGTAATATTAATACAATTATTTTACTTATAACATGGTGTTAATGTTTTATCATGTTTGTAACGATAGAAAATTAAAGCATTGTACTGTTTTCTATTGATATTTAAATAACTATTTTATATATTTATAACTTAAAATTCATTATATGAAAGGAAAAATTTGAGGTTCGTAATTCACAGAGAAAAACGCATAGAATTTAGCGTTAAAATTCTAAGCACTGCAGAAATTTCTTTTTGTTAGATTGAAGAAGTATCTCTTTATACTACGAACCATTTTTTTTAAATACAATTTGTTTAACGTGTGATTTTTAAATAATGTGAAATAGATAAAGACGAACTCAGGTAACGATATTTGAGAAGCAAGCGATGATTTTGTCAACCCTGCATGGGTTGACAAAGTCATCGCTTGCTTCTTTTTTTTCAGATGGTTGTCGTCTATTTAGATAATAAAATGACTGACATCGTATGCAAAAAATAATTCGTTTTTACCTTCCTAATAATAGAGGAACTATTTTGAGTTTCGTAACAGATAGGGCGGCATTGTCTTGTAAATAATTTATAATGGATAATCGCATTTCCGTTGTAAAATGAGAAATAATTGTACGGTCTAAATGTTTTATCAAATACATGGCTAATATTTTATTATATTGTGTTTGTAGAAATTTTTAATCGATGCCAAAGTTCCCTTTTATATCCATGTTATAACAAGGGAATACTTTAAAAAAATAGCTTATTGTCTCTTAGCACAAAATAAAGGACCATTACAATAAACATCGTCATATCAATAATACGATAATCTTGTTGACTAAGTTCGTGTCTGTAGTTGTTCGTGTGTGTATTGTAGGGTAGTGATCTCCAATTATATTTTACTTTGTGTAAAATATAATTGGAGATCACTACCCTACAATGACCATCACAATTCGAAAACCCACCTCCACTGTTGTTCTTTGCCATTTCAGCAATTTGCTGATTCTTTCATGTAAAATCCAGAAAATGGTGATTATATGTACAAGTGTAAAGACACTAATTTTTTATTTCATGTGTCATTAAAGTAATTTTCTCTAATTTTTGGTCTTTTTGGCCGACTTTTATGACAGAAACCTTTTACAATACATATTTTATGAATATGGAATTTCAATTATTAGAAATTTTCTAAAAAAATAAATATTACGATTAAGCCAACATATGTTGACCTCAATTTGTGTGCAAATTGAGGATTTTCTAAAATTGGCGCAGCGCGTGCCTGCAGATCAAAAGATTGGTTTATTTAAGAAAATATTATTTATTTGTTATGCGGTAAATTTCAGAACATTTAACAAGATGATCTCGTATTTTATTTCCATCTTATAAACGTAAAAAAGGGATCCATAAATTCTAATATAAAATATCATGATTGCAGTAAATGATTTACAAATTATTAATACAGTTTAATTCATCATCATCATCATCATCAGCCTTTGATAGTCCACTGCTAATACACCCCTATCCATGAGGGGGTTTTGGACCGCCGGTCCAATGCGGGTTGGTGGGTGGACCGACTTTTTACAAGCCCATCCGACGCATGGATCATCTTACTTTTCAGACAATTGGGTGATCAGCTGAAATTGCCCTAACCAACTTGGAATCAACAATGAAAATTTGTTGAGTCCCCACAGGATTCGAACCCAAGACCTTCGGTTTCTAAGCCACACGCCGCCAACCACTAGGCTACGGAGGCGTCGAAAAATATCATACAAAAAAAAAAAATAACTTTAAGTATAAGAGTTTGTCCACGAAGGAAGTTACAAGTTTGCACTTCGGTTTCTTGTTGGCAGCTTGCCTAACGTCCGCTGTAATTAATTGTGACGTCAAAAACTTTGATATTGTCATGCTTTAGTGTAAAAGTAGATACGATCAATTTTCAAGCGATAATCCTTTTGAAGTTATACTTCTTTAGGCGCGTTATGAAAAAATGAAGAGAGTGAAATTTTAAGATGCGCGCGCACCTGTGACACAAAATTAACAGTTTATAATGAAAACGGTGAAATGGACCTTATTACATAGTGATAAGGTTGATTTTTGTGTAGTGATAATGGAGTTGTCGTTTTTTATTTGCGATAGTTGTTGCATAATGTGCTCTATGAGTTAGGATTAAGGTTCATTTTTGGTATATATTATTTAAATTTATATTAAATATATATATTAAATATATATTATATAAATATATTAATTTTTGTAATGATGTTTATTCAACTTGATATAATGGTAATATTTTTATTCATTTAATATATCAACTTTGTGATTTATCTATGTAATACGTTTTAGATAAGCGCCATCTAGTCACACATAATCAAAGCTTCTGATTTATAGTACCGCTGTACAAGTAAGCCTACATCTCTTAGGAATTCTACATTTGTAAGCAACAGATGGCGCTGAACTACCAGTTTATGATATATCAAAGTACGTCTTGTGAATCCATAAATTTTAATCGAATTATTTATGATTAGTTCTTGTAAATCTATCATCTTTAATTATCTTAATTATTTTTGATTGATATTACTTACTATTTGTGAATATTAGTGAAAAAAATTGTGCTTATATATTTTTCAAGTGCTCCAATATAAATGAGGTTAACTATCCGTATGTATTATTTATTGATATAAATTAAAATACTTATATTTAATATAATTAACACTAAATATTATTAAATTATTAATGTTAAATGCTTATTATTGGTTATTTAATATTTACAAAATAATGAAATAAATTTAATAAAACATTTAATAAAAAGTTTGTGATAAAAATTAAAATTGAACACCAAATTATAATATAAATTTCTAATATTTGCTTTTAAATTGAATAAATAATAAATATTTATAAAAATAACTAAATAAATTTAATGAAAACTTTTTGATAAAAATGATAACTGAAGTTCCGATTCAGACATTACGGGAAGATACTATGGAAGTGGACATCATTTAATTAAAAATACAATTCGAATAATAAGACAATTTATGTTAGACTTAATGTAAGAAAATAAATATTTAGTTATTTAATTTTTCAAATTTAATCTGAACTTTGTTGATTATCCTTTTCCAATCCTTCTATTATTTTATTGTAATTAATTATTTGCATGCAATTAAAAACTATTTTTTAATGATACCAAAGAAGTATAACTTCTCACGCGCGTACATAATTTTGTATGTGGGAAAAAAATCCTCGCAGGATTCGAACCCACGACCTTTCGAAAGCACACGCCATACCACTAGGCTACTGAGGCAGTTACCATTGACTTACTTACTTTAAACACTTTAGAAAAAATAAAAAATTGAAAAACTTGCCTTGTCATTTATTAAAAATAAAATTTACAATACTGTATAGAGTATGTGGATTTAAATCGAGACAATGGAGTTAGTTAAAGTGAAGTATCTAGTAATCATAGGGAATAAGAAATTTATATCATGTGCTAAAATATAAGTATATCCTATGGAAATAAATTAAGTCTTACTCTATGTACTGTTGTAAGTTGAATCGAAAAATATTTCTTAATTGCTTTATAAGATTGAGAAATAATTATCACCATTAAGCTTACACGAAATTCGTACTTTATTTTGGGTTGTGTAATTATTCCACGATCTGAACCGTGACTCGTGGTTAATCGAGTAAATTATTAGATCGTTAACAAGCTTCATAAAAGAACTTTGGGGCTATATTAAAATAAGCGTTGGAATTATTTTAAAAAATGTATTTATGTACTTTGGAATTAAAAATGGCTCAGGGATTATGATGGAATATTTACAAAAGCTGCCACCATTAATTCTAACTAGCCTTGTACATTTGGTAAATCAAATAGAAAAATAAAAAACAAAAAAAATGATGAAGCCGGTATTAATATATAAGTACATACTAATCAATTAACTATTGCACCGGCTATGAGATATTATACTCATTACCGTCTATATAGTATACATGTATCAGTTAAGACGGAACAATTTTAAATTAAATTAATATTATCGTTATCAATTAAAGGGTTCATCTAAAATAGCCTCCGTAGCCTAGTGGAAAGGGCGTTTGCTTTAGGTCTAATCTTCCGGGCCTCAGCAAATTTTCATTGTTGTTTCCTAGTCGATTAGGGCAATTTGGGCCGATCACTCAGTTGTCTGAAAAGTAAGATGATCCTTGCGTCGGATGGGCATGTATAAAGTCGGTCCACCCACCAAACCGCATTGGACCAGCGCGGTGGGATACGGTCTAGAAACCCCCTAATAAAGAAGCCATGCAGTAGGGGGGCCTATGGCCAGCAGTAAATAACACAGGCTGATGATGATGATGACATCTAAAATAAAGCCCAAAATTCGAAAAGCTGACAACAACAAATATTCTACAATCAACTCCTGGCAAATTTTGTCGTGGTCTCATGCACAAATTCCAATTTTGCAGCTTTTAGTGATTTGATTTTTTGATTATATACATATATGGCTTGTAAAAAATTAAATACGATACCAAATTACATATTCGACTCAACTTCAGACAAGTTTATCATCAATAGTCAAAAGTATTGAAATCGTGTAATTATTTTTGTTCTAAAAGCAATATTGTTAACTTAGATAGGGTTTTTACATTACTATTTTTCACAAAAGTAGCGTTGTTTAACACTTGGCCGCATTTATAGCCATTAAAAATGGCACTTCAGCATTGTTCATTAAACCTTAACGAATTAAGTCTATATAACTCGCTCGTTTGCATCACGTTAATGTTTACTCGAGGTCGTTCAACGTTCAACAATAAGAACGTTACAAACTCAATGGTGCGTCTCTGCTTTTGAGAATTGTAAAAATGTATTTTGCATAATCGGCAAATCATGTTTCAGGCGTTAAAAAAAGCGCTGTTGCTTATGAATAATATATTTTTCCCCGCATTGTATTCACCATTGTAATTAATTTTTCTGTTAAAAATACTTCTTAGGAGGGTTAAAGGTTAAATACACAAAATATTTCTTCAATTACCGGTCACATAGCGGGTCCAATGAGTTTCCAGAAAGGCGATTTTAAATAAAAAGTGTACATACAGTTTTTGCACGAAGTTTTATATTAAAGCACTGTAATATTTTGTTAAGTCTGCTGTAGTTAGGTCCAGTGAATGATTCAAACAAAATACTTCAAAAACAACCTAAAAACATTGTTGTGCTAAAATGCCGGTTATTGTATCAATAAATATAAAATGTAGTTCGATTAACAACGTCTGATATAAATTTTTTTCAAGTATATCAAATCCACTAATTTACGGATTTTTTGCGTTACTTAAAAATATTTATTCCCGACGTTTCGGATTCTTTCCAGCATCCTGATCACGGGCAGACTAAGGAGCCCGTTTTAATTTAAAATTGAATAAAACTTTAATAATCACGTTAATAAAAGAAATAATGTTTTCAAGTTATTTCATTAGCATTAAGTTTAAGGTAACGATTACATAAATGATGTTTTATTTGCCATAATTATCTTACTACTAAATGTTCTGTTATAATTAATAACAAAAACATTGAATTACTCATACACACATACACTCCATAGTGAAGGAAATTTAAAGGCTCGCACAACTTCAAAAAAGTTATCCCCTCAAAACCATAATCATATCATCAACAAATTAATAATAACCAAAACAGCCGCAAAAATTGATTTGCATTGCATTTTTAAAATCTGTAGAATATTGTAATACAATATTAAATAGTCTTAGTTTATTTATGCCAAGAGGATAACGATAAACATGGGTGCTAGTGCTTCACGCTCAGTACAACAGCTGACAGAGCACGCGAAGTCGGTCAATGATCTTCCCCTGCTTTGCAAGCAATTAGATTTCGTTTGCTTGAATAAGCTTTATTTTATGGTACACTGGTGGAAGTTTCTGATAATTACGATAAAAGGTGTGAAATAGTATATTTTTTTCAAACTTATTATTTTTTCTATGCACAAGACATACTGATTTGAAGTGTTTGTTTGGACCATAATAATGACTTAAAAATTCTTACATTGTTATGTTATTTGTATGTATCCGATAAATAACAGCATTTTTGTCTGTCTGTCTGTCAGTTGGTTCTGACTAATCTCTAGAATGGCCAATGCAATTTTGACGGTACAATCACTAGAAGATAGCTGATGTATTTTAGGCTAGTTATTATTACAATATAGCTATAATAATGAAGTAGTTTCCCAATTTTAAGTCTAAATTAATTATTTAGGTCAAAGAAAAACCATGGCAACGCTAGAGGGAATTAATACAATTTTCATACAGTATTTGTGTGACCTCATGATATTGTCAGCTCACACATCACATAATTTTATGTTTAAAAATGACGGTAGCCAAATTAACAATGACTTTTCGACGACCATCATTTTAGTCAGTTCCGTGAACATGAACCCCGGGAAGGGTTTCAAACGTCAGCAATTAATTTAAATAATTATAAAATTATTAGATGCGATAAAATCAGGAAAATTGTATTTGCATTAATTGTATTGCATTCGCGTAAGCAACAGCAATATTATAAAAATATATGCTAAGAAATCGTTGTTATAGCCTAAAGGGCCGATAAATGGACCTCCTTAATAAATAATACATTACATTTTGGATTCATGTAGCCCTAAAGCAATTTCACGTTACTAATGGTTTTTTGTTAGATGAATAATGTATATTCTTTATTCGTTTGCCTTAATTGCTTTGAATTGTGCAAACTTGAGGTTACCTTTTAAAGAATTTATATTTCTGGTTCCTAGTCCTGTACTTTGTCGTCTATTCAATATATTTAAACCCACATAAAATATATTATTTTGTGTGAATTTGTTTTATTATTATATATATGTACTGTTCATAATAGCAAAATTTTGAATAGAGATCACCGAATCTTAGCTAAGTAATGTCGGCTACCAAATCCTTCTGCATAAATACTTGAACTAAAACAAGTGTAATTTTCATTCATTCGTATGAATTTACTCAGAATAGCCATTATAGATAGAATAGTCGTTATAGGAAGTAATTTTTTTTCTGTTTAAACAGATATATCATCAGCATGTGATAGTCCACTGCTGTAAAAAGGCCTCCCCATAATACACTCCAGTCCATTAGAGGAGTTCTGGACCGTATCCCACCACGCTGGTCTAATGCGGGTTGGTGGGTGGAACGACTTTTTACATGCCCATCCGACGCATGGATCATCTTACTTTTCAGGTTTCTAAAGCACACGCCCATAACACTAAGCTAAGGAGGTAGTTAAACAGATAATTTCAATGCATTTTTTTTTAAATAAATAAAAAGCAATACTATGTTAGAACTAACCCACAGTCTAAATAAATGTATCACACAGCGTACTTGCAAACAGAAAGAATTTCATGTTACAAGGTCCAAGTATTACGCCACGGTATTCAAGGAATTTTTCTTGCATCATCCTGGAATTCTCCCTTCGTCCGTCGCATTAAAAAACCTCTCCCTGCTTCTACTTATTATTGATGATTAATCAAAAGAAAGAATGCGATCGTTTTAATAAAATATTTCAGATTCCATTTTATCTTAACGTAATACAATTATAAATAAATTAACAAAGTTTTCTTCATTTATTGACTGATTTTTTTTTTGCTATGAAAGTAAATATTTCAAATTTTGCCAACAACTGTCACTATGAAGAATTAAGGAGAATTTTTGCCATTTATGAGTAATTATAATGCAATGTAACTGCCTCCGTAGCCTAGTGGTATGGGCGTGTGTGCTTTAGAAACCGGAGGTCGTGGGTTCGAATCCTGCGGGGACGCAACAAATTTTCATTGTTGTTTCCTAGTTGGTTAGGGCAATTTGGGCCGATCACCCAATTGTCTGAAAAGTAAGATGATCCATGCGTCGGATGGGCATGTAAAAAGTCGGTCCACCCACCAACCCGCATTGGACCAGCGTGGTGGGATATGGTCCAAACCCCCTAACGGATAGGGGTAAATTATTGGAGGCCTATGTCCAGCAGTGGACTAACAAAGGCTGATGATGTGTGATGTTGTGATAATGCAATGTGAGTACAGCCGTACCCGTAATATTCCAGATCTTTCAAATGTAAATTGAAACTATTATACTAGAATCTTGGTACGCTACAGGATATTAACGGTGGATTCCATTAAGGTACCCTCCGGATATCCAATAGTACGTCTCAGTGGATGTCGATTACAGATGCCTAAACGATGATGCCTATAAATACCTGTTTAAAATCACACAGTAGAAACTTCTCTTTTAAAGGTGTCCAGTAACGTTTCTTCTAAGTCAAAATAAATGAGAATACAATTTAGTATCACCAATAATATAAAAATAATAATAATATAATATAGACACCGCTCGCATTGTCCGCCGGTTTCTCTCCCTTTCGACCTAACCCTCGGCCGTTTGGTCTCCTCTTCTGAGGGCTTCCGTCTTGCTTGGATGTATTTATATATATGTATTGTTTATTATATATTTAATTTTATAATTTGTATATGTGTAATATTTTATTTATTGTTGTAAGTGTTCGTTTAGGCCACACGAGAAACTACTTTAGAAAACAGAATATAATATAGTATTATAATTTATATTTTATTACTATATGAATTGTATGTTGTTTAAAGATAAGTTTTATATACAACTTACGTCCCTTAATATATATTTGGTGACTTATGAAAAGATAACATACAATTTATTATATAATAAATAGACGCTTTTCTTCTTTCTCTTATTTATATAATTCTTTATTTTTTGTTCATATTGTCAAGCTTATCGTAAACTCAGTGTATGAAATATGAATAACAAGGTTAGTAGTAATTAAAATATTAAAATTTTTATAAATTGTAAACAACAGGTATCTTGCACACAAAAAGTGTGGAGTATGGTGGCCCTAACTTTCGTCAAACATACTTTTGCAGTAAATACACCTTTTTTCATTGTAATTTTTCTATCTTTGAGAAAACTTTTCGCCGCACTCTATAAACCTGAAAATTAATGTACCGCAATGTATTTGTGTACTAGTTTTAAAACAAAATTTTTTTACCTAGTTTAAATAGCCATTTCTTACGACTTTTACTTACGAAGCTCGTCATAATAGCGCTGTGGCACTATCTTAGTCAGACCTCTATATAAAAGAAAGTTATCAAGCAATTTAGTTGTACAACTATAAATTAATAGCTTAACTTTAATTATTATCTATTTGAAAATAAGATCGGAAATTCCTACATCTAATATAATATTTATTTAATGTTTAAGAAGATATGTAGTTTGAGCTTTTTGTTTAAACTTTTTTTAGGCCATATTTGCTATCTCGTACGTCATATGGCTTCTAAAACTTTTGTCTATTGATATCTTAAATAAAAAGGAAACCTCGAGTCGTAAAGTAAATTATCTTCCATGAGATACATAAATAATCTAAATAGATATTAACAATTTACTAAGATATTCTTATTGATCTTACATATTATTAAAAAAACTTGAGTGATAAGATAATCATTTCATATAGTGGATTAACTAACTTAAGGAATAAATTAATCAATCCCGTTTTTCTCTTTTTGTTGCTTTATTAATCTACAGAACCTAACAAAAGTGGAAAAAAACGTGATTTTAATGTGATTTGACACATTTTCCTGATAATTGAATACATTTTAAATGTATGCGATTCATTTTATAACAGTTTTAACTGACATAAGTTCTTGAAGGGCACCTTTTTTACATAGGACCAAATAGGAACGCATTGCTTTGCCTTGAGCATCGCCACCATGTCGTGGACATTGGCATACGAAAAACCAGAGGAGCTACTATTCGTTGTCAGCCTTTTTAGAAAAGGAGCAGACAGTGTATCTTTCCGGCGAACCGGTCAACGCGGTGTTGATGGTACTTGTATGCAGTCACGTTTTTAATTTTTGTTTCATTCTATGTAGGCTACAAAATTATATGGTGTTGTCGGTTGCACTTATATACTTGCAAAAAAGGCAAAATGATTCGTTATTTTTGCGATCCCGGATTAGTATAATTACTTTATGTTTAAAAATGTACTAAAAACAGTTATTACTTAAGCCTGTTTTAATACAGGAGTATAATAATGTTTGTATCGAAGATAAGCACACTGCAAAGCCTCTGTATTTGTAAATATTATAAATAACTTATCTGGCAAGTATATTTTGCAACATAATCCAACAGAATAACACTCTTTTAAGCTTCACGGTAGAACAGTCCAAAATATAAACTGTTAAGAGTACAAAGAGCTAACTTAGATGGGTCTCAATTTAATAAAGATATTCCATTTACAAAGCTTTCAAAGAATATTTCAAACAAAGGGAGCAGCTATGCTGAAGCTTCCTTGAACAACATTAAATCGCAAGGAAAATAATAAGTGGGGTAAAACTTTTTTAACTCGATTTTTAATATTTAATTGATAACAATCGTATATTTTGTGAAATTTAAAATTTATAACTAAAATCATAAGGCAATATCGTATTGTTTATACCCTATCACCACTTCTTTATTTATACATTAGCAATATCATAATTTATACGTAGTTAAACTTCAAATGTTTTTTTATAATAAAATGTATCGTTTTATTGGCTAGCAGAGGTTATTATAAGTTATATGACTGAGATCAACCTTTATTTCCATTTGACGCATAAATCATCAATTTCATGGGATCCTTCAATTATGGCTTATACTGCTCAATTTCGAACAATAAAGAAAACTTTTAAAATTTCTAATAGGCAAACGAGCAAGATGGGTCACCTGATGGTAAGTGATTCACCGCCACCCATAGTCACCAGCGACGCCAGTGCGCTGCCTACCCTTCAGGTAAGAATATGCTCTTTTCTTGAATAACTCAATGTTGCAGTTGTTGGGGAAGACCGCTGGTGGCAACGAATTCCAGAGAATTACTGTGCGTTTTTAAAACGCATTGTGGTGGAACGCCAACCATCCAGATGGTGCGGATGATAGTTCCGGTGAGACGATTGGTTGCGAAAATCAACGACTTCTATATAAGTTAAACAACTCCTCGGAACACTCCCCACTGTAAATTCTGTTAAGTATGCATAGGGAAGATGAATCTACGCAGTGCCAAAGGATCGAGCCGATCGGCAAGTTCAGGATCGTCGACAATCCGAGATGCCTTCCTGAATTCGGTGAAATTACTTACTTTTCAGGTTTCTAAAGACACGCCCAAACACTAAGCTGGAGGTAGTTAAAAGATAATTTCTATGCATTTTTTAAATAAATAAAAGCAACACTATGTTATAACCAACCCACAGTCTAGGAATAAATGTATCACACAGCGTACTTGCAAGCAGAAAGAATTTCATGTTATAAGTTCCAAGTATTACGCCACGGTATTCAAGGAATTTTTCTTGCATCATCCTGGAATTCTGCCTTCGTCCGTCGCATTGAAAAACCTCTCTGCTTCTACTTATTATTGATGTTAATCAAAAGAAAGAATGCGATCGTTGTAATAAAATATTTCAGATTCCATTTTATCTTAACGTAATACAATTATAAATAAATTAACAAAGTTTTCTAATTTGCTGACTGATTTTTTTTTTATGAAAGTAAATATTTCAAATTTTGCCAACAACTGTCACTATGAAGAATTAAGGAGAATTTTTGCCATTTATGAGTAATTATAATGCAATATAACTGCCTCGTAGCCAGTGGTATGGGCGTGTGTGCTTTAGAAACCGGAGGTCGTGGGTTTGAATCCTGCGGGACGCAAACAAATTTTCATTGTTGTTTCCTAGTTGGTTAGGCAATTTGGGCCGATCACCCAATTGTTCTGAAAAGTAAGATGATCCATGCTCGGATGGGCATGTAAAAGTCGGTCCACCCACCAACCCGCATTGGACCAGCGGTGGGATATGGTCCAAACCCCTAACGGATAGGGGTATATTAGGGGAGGCCTATGTCCAGCAGTGGACTAACAAAGGCTGATGATGTGTGATGATGTGATAATGCAATGTGAGTACAGCCGTACCCGTAATATGCCAGATCTTTAAATGTATATTGAAACTTTATACTAGAATCTTGGTACGCTACAGGATATTAACGGTGGATTCCATTAAGCTACCCTCCGAATATCCAATACGTCTCGGTGGATGTCGATTACAGATGCCTAAACGATGATGCCTATAAATATCTGTTTAAAATCACACAGTAGAAACTTCTCTTTTAAAGGTGTCCAGTAACGTTTCTTGTAAGACAAAATAAATAATAAAACAATATAGTATCACCAATAATATAATAATAATATAATATAGACACCGCTCGCACTGTCCGCCGGTTTCTCTCCGTTTCGAACTAACCCTCGGCCGTTTGGTCTCCTCTTCTGAGGGCTTCCGTCTTGCTTGGATGTATTTATATATATGTATTGTTTATTATATATTTAATTTTATAATTTGTATATGTGTAATATTTTATTTATTGTTGTAAGGTGTAGGTTTAAGCCAGACGAGAAAGTACTTTTACAAAACAGAATATAATATAGTATTATAATTTATATTTTATTACTATATGAATTGTATGTTGTTTAATGATAAGTTTTACATACAACTTACGTTCTTAATATATATTTGGTGACTTATGAAAAGATAACATACAATTTATTATATAATAAATAGACCTTTTTCTTCTTTCTTTATTTATATAATTTTTATTTTTGTTCATATTGTCAGCTTTATCGTAAAGTCAGTGTATGAAATATGAATAATAAGGGTAGTAGTAATTAAAAATATTAAAATTTTATAAATTGTAAACAACAGGTATCTTGACACAAAAAGTGTGGGAGTATGGTGGCCCTAACTTTCGTCAAACATACTTTTGCAGTAAATGCACCTTTTTCATTGTAATTTTTCTATCTTTGAGAAAACTTTTCGCCGCACTTCATAAACCAGAAAATTAATGTACTGCAATGTATTTGTGTACTAGTTTTAAAACAAAATTATTTTACCTAGTTTGTATAGCTATTTCTATGACTTTACTATGAAGCTTCGCCATAATAGGCTGTGGCACTTTCTTAGTCAGACCTCTATATAAAAAAAAAAGTTATCGAGCAATTTAGTTATATAACTATGAATTAAAAGCTTAACTTTAATTATTATCTATTTGAAAATAAGATCGGAAATTCCTACATCTAATATAATATTTATTTAATGTTTAAGAAGATATGTAGTTTGAGCTTTTTGTTTAAACATTTTTTTAGGCCATATTTGCTATCTCGTACGGCTTCGATAATTTTTGTCTATTGATATCTTAAATAAAAAGGAAACCTCGAGTCGTAAAGTAAATTATCTTCCATGAGATGCATAAATAATCTAAATAGATATTAACAATTTTCTAAGATATTCTTATTGATCTTACATTTAGTTAAAAAAAACTTGAGTGATAAGATAATAATTTCATATAGTGGATTAATTAACTTAAGGAATAAATTAATCAATCCTGTTTTACACTTTTTGTTGCTTCATTAATCTACAGAACCTAATAAAAGAGGAAAACAAACGTGATTTTATTTGTGATTTGACACGTTTTCCTGATAATTGAATACATTTTAAACGTATGCGATTCATTTTATATTTTGTGTTAAGTAAGCTGCAATCTTCTAACAGTTTTAAATGACATAGGTTCTTGAAGGGCCCCGTTTTTACATAGGACCAAATAGAAACGTAATGCTTTGCCTTAAGTATCGCCACCATGTCGTGATATTTGAATACGAAATACCAGAGGAGCTACTATTCGATGTCAGCCTTTTAGAAAAGGAGCAGAGCAGTGTATCTTTCCGGCCAAACCGGTCAACGCGGTGTTGATGGTACTTGGCAAGCAATCACGTTTTAATTTTTGTTTCATTCTATGTAGGCTACAAAATTATATGGTGTTGTCGGTTGCACTTATATACTTGCACAAAAGGCAAAATGATTCGTTATTTTTGCGATCTGGGATTAGTATAATTATTTTATGTTTAAAAGTGTACTTAACACAGTTATTACTTTAGCCTGTTTAAATACAGAAGTATAGTAATGTATGTATCGAAGATAGGCACAGTGCAAAGCCTCTGTGTTTCTAAAAATTATAAATAACTTATCTGGCAAGTATATTTTGCAGTATAATCCAACAGAATAACACTCTTTTAAGCTTTACGGCAGAACAGTCCAAAACATAAACTGTTAAGAGTACAAAGAGCTAACTTAGATGGGTCTCTATTTAATAAAGATATTCCATTTACAAAGCTTTCAAAGAATATTTCAAACAAAGGGAGCAGCTATGCTGAAGCTTCCTTGAACAACATTAAATCGCAAGGAAATTAATAAGCGGGGTAAAACTTGTTTTAACTCGATTTGTTTAATATTTAATTGATAACAACGTATATTTTTTGAAATTTAAAATGTATAACAAAAATCATAAGGCAATGTCGTATTGTTTATACCCTATCACCACTTCTTTATTTACATTAGCAATATCATAATTTATACGTAGTTAAACTTCAAATGTTTTATTTATAATAAAATATATCGTTTTTATCGGCTAGCAGAGGTTATTATAATTTATACGACTGAGATCAACTTTTATTTCCATTTGACGCATAAATCATCAATTTCATGGGATCCTTCAGTTACGGCTTATACTGCTCAATAAAATAAAGAAAACTTTTTAATATTTCTAACAGGCAAACGAGCAAGATGGGTCACCTGATGGTAAGTGATTTACGCCACCTATGGCCACCAGCGACGCCAGTGCTGCCCTACCTTCAGGGTAAGAATATGCCTTTTCTTGAATAACCCAATGTTGCAGTTGTTGGGAAGACCGCTGGTAGGCAACGAATTCCAGAGAATTACTGTCGTGGCAGAAAGCTGTTTTTAAAACGCATTGTGGTGGAACGCCAACCATCCAGATGGTGCGATGATAGTTCCGTGAGACCATCGGTTGCGAAAATCAACGACTTCATTAAGTTAAACAACCTCGGAACACTCCCCATTGTAAATTCTGTTAAGTATGCATGGGAAGATAGATCTCTACGCAGTGCTAAAGGATCCAGCCGATCGGCAAGTTCAGGATCGTCGACAATCCGGAGATGCCCCTTCCCTGAATCCTGGTGAAATGGAGATAGCTGATAGCCCGGAGCTCCGGCCCAAAGTTGGCAGCATATTCCATATGAGGTTGCACTCGCCTTAGTTAAGGCGGTGAGCGTTAACTTAAGTACTGTTTGGCCCTGTTGAGTACCTCGAGTTTTTTTTAGCTTTGCTCTCCAAATGAGTGGCGATGCGTCAAAGCTTTTTCTGCGGTGAACGCGCAAACTTGAGTCTTTGAAGGGTTAAACTGACCAGTTTTAGTCCCCAATCGAAAATCTTCACAAGGGATGATTTGATTTCAGACACAAGTTTATTCCGACACTCATCAACGTGGTCCTGAGAGATAGTTGCTGGCTGCCAATAAAGTGCATCCATGGTACTGTCATCTGCATAGCAAATGAATGCCACTGGCATGCAAACAAATCATTGATATGCAGAATGAACAATGTCGGGGATATCACCAGCCTTGGGAATATTAGCGTTTACGGTCCGGGGTCGAACATGAGCCGTCTACGACGACTGTAACCTCCGTTCCGCAAAGAAACTGCTGATTCACCTACAAAGTCTCTCAGGAAACCTGATACTTTAAGCCAAACCGATCGAAGGCTTTCGCATGGTCCAAACTAACGCCTAACCTCTCAATCGCCTGCGCCCCACAGTGAGTTAATAAAGCCATGATATCACCAGCTCATCGGCCTTTGCGGAGCTCATATTGGTGGTTGCTGATGAGCTGTTGCTCTTCCAGGTAGCCCATTAGCTGGCGATTAATTATGGATTCTATAATTTTGCAGAGTAAGGAGGTGATAGCGATAGGTCTGTAGTTGAACGGATCTGAGCGGTCGCCTTTTTTAGGGATCGGGTGTACTAGAGTCGTCTTCCATGAATGTGGGACAACGCCGAGGACATAAGTGTCTGAATAATCGCGTTTAAACCGTTGCCAGCTCTGGAGCACACACCTTTAGAACAATAGGAGGTACTCCATCGGGCCCACTGGACTTATTGACATCCAGGGAGAATAGTGCTTTCCGTACAGCACACTGTGTTAAAGCGGACGTCCGCCATTGTGGTTTCACATCTCGGGATGGTAGGAGGAGTGTTCCCCTTGTCGTCAAGCGTTGAATTTTCCGCAAAGATATTCCGCGAAGATCGGCTTTCTCCCTTGCGGAATAGGCCAATAAACCACCGCGCAAAGGTGGAAGTGTCGACCGACAAAAATTTCCCTGGACAGCCTTGGCGAGAGACCAGAACGCACGAGAGCCAGATGGCAGGCGTACCAGTCTCTCGCTAATTCTACTAACGTAATTTAATTTTGCTAATGCAACTTGTCCCCTTCTGATATTCCACAGCTTAATCTTATAGCATAGGCGCTCAGTTGTTTGGGACTAAGTAGTTAAAGAAATATATATCAATAATTCGTAATCAGAAATTCAACTGGTATAGCAAAGACAATTGTAATCTAATATTAATTCATAAAAGTTATTTAAGTACAAACAATACCACAATGAAAAACCTAGTCATGGAAATTACGAGCGAGCGCCAATTAACGCTCACACTAGGGATGAATAAATTATAGAACGCAGAAAACGCGCTTCGCCTAATGGATGTACTTATAAGACCAGTTTACATCATCAAACAAGATGCTAGGTTTAAATGGAAGACAAAAACTGAAGTATTCTTTATTTACGGAATATTAAACATTATTAAGGAAATAAAAAAGCCATTTTACAAAAATAGATGGACTTAAAATGATTAAAATGATACCATTGAGATATTTAATTACTATGAGTTCTATTAAAATCAACGCAATAAAAATATGGAAATACCAATTTACATTCATCTATTTTTATAGTAGTAACTGTCGTCTATGACACATTTTAAGTGCATAGAATTAAGAATTTTTAAATTCCATAAATTTTATGTGAACTGTATTATCTTCAATAAGCTTTGAATGTGCCTGATTGCAATTCTTAAAAATGTAGAAATTAAAATGCTTATTATGCGTATTCTTTAAACATAGATATATGCCATTTCATTCCATTTCTAACTTTCTTGTAGATTAATTCAACTAGTACTTTCATGTAAAACTGACTTTATAGGTATATCTTTTAAGGTTTTGGCAACGTTTGTAATTTAATCGCATGAGGGTGTCATTTTTGTTGCCGTACTTTTTTTATTTCTCAAATATCTATGAAACTACTTATCACAAAATTATTTGAAAAATGGCACAAATGGAGAGCTATTATCTATCATTTATAAAATAATGAACCGAATTGAGGTTCTAGGAGCAGAGCAACCAGGTAACATATATAAAAATAAGAAAAACAAACCATACGCTCCACATTGAGTACCTCCTCATTTTGGGAAATCGGTCAAGAAGTGCACAAAGCAGTTTAATAAAGTAGATATTAGGTTTTTCTTTTATAAAATAAAGTGATGTGACCAGCAATTTGTTTAATTGATACTTGGCTGTACCATTTTGCCCTTAATAAAGTTCGGAAAAATGGTATAGCCTACCTAAGTAATCCGATAGTTAAGGCACCACTAACCCGCTCGATGCTTCACTTGCTCCGTTACTCTTAATACCGAAACATAAGTTTATGCATTGATTGAGACCTTCTTTTACCGCAGCGCATACATGGATGTTCTACCATAATATATTAAAAACGCTCCATCAACCTCCATCAACGAAAACGTGTCTTTCGACAAACGTCAGTGATATCGGCAGCATCCGATGCCCAAAAAAGCATCAAACATATCGGTGATAAGTACTCATTCTTTCTGTAGTAAGAACTCTTTGGCCCTTTTATATGCGTCGCTGCATGATGGTTACCACACATTATACTAGATGTTGCCTACGACTTCGTCTGCGTTGTAATAGATTTATTAAAAAAAGTTCGTTTTCCAAAAATAGGTGTCCTAAGTTACCCTCGGTTTTAACGGCTATCTAGCACTGAAAGTCTCATCAAATTTTAACTAGCCATTTCATTAGGATTAGTCATAAAAACAAACATACAGACAGACAAAAATTACCAAGTACCGTTTTGGCTACGGTACCATGACGGCTGACTAATTATTATCGGGATTATACCTAAATAAAAGAAAGTCCTTGTGAGGATTTTTAAAGATACAAAAATACTGTAATGTGAATTTATTAGTATTTATATTTATTTCGGAGCATGACATAATTTATTCTGCAAAATTAATTCAAAAAGTTTGCATAAACCTCAAAAGCACTCAAACGTATTTCCTGGTATCACGAAGTATGCTCGAGCAACAATTAACGCACCATCCCTACGGATGAATAAGTGATACGACGATGCGACCGCGTTTTGCCTAATGGATGTTATTACGCAAACATCTGACAAACAACAAGCGAAGAGCTGCGTTCGAGGGAAATCGGTCCCACGCTGTGTTGTGTAAAAAGAGTAATTGTAAATAAGAGTCAACTGATTCACTTCTGATAAAATAAATTACATTTTTACAGTCGTTATGTTAATTTGTACTTTTCTAACGTTATACTCAAATTTTAATTCTCGGCCCACGGACCAATTTATTTGATTCGTCCGTCGCATGAGTAAATTATCGCATTGGCCAGTACACTGTCCTTTGTTCTGCGCTATGAGTATGATAATAGAGTCGTTGCCTTTAATAGAGATGTGATCAAAAAGCCCTGGAATAGGAGTTTTTAATACAGTGACTAGTTGTGTTTTGATGTCAAGTTCTAGTAATATTAATATGCATATTTAAAACAATTATACGCTACGTAGTTTGTCGTTACCTTTTACAGGAAAGGCAATTTTTAAGTTAATATAAGAATTAAAGCAGTTCCAATGCCGATGGTAGTTTATATAACATGTTAACTACCGAGTAGTTGTTTCCTGATCATTTCTTATTAGTAAGTAAAGACAGATGGTTTTAGATACGGTTTGAAAACCCCTAATGGATAGCGGTATGTAAGGGGAGGTCTATGTCCAGCGGTGGACTATCACGGGTTGTTGATGCTGATGATAATAAAGTAAAGACTTTCAACACCTTTTGTCAATTTCACAAATGATAATGAACTTTAAAACTTCTTGTTTCTTATATTAAAAAAATGAATAGTTTTATAAAATTTGTTACAACTATTTTATTTGTTATTTATTTTTACTCTTAGATTTAAATATTTTACAAGTAAAATTTAATTTTGGTATTTTTTTTTTTTTGTTTAAAAGTTGTCGTTTAACCGTTCTATTCTTTTCCTCGTACGATGTCAATATTTTCAATTGAAATTTGGTTTAATTAAAAATTCGCAATATGTTTTATTGCACTCAGGCCCAGTGCATGCTGATTAAATGCGGATGAGTAGGCAAGCTTGTGAATTTGAATAGCTCTTTACCTCAATACGAATGTGCTCATATTTACGATAAGAATATTTAATGTAAATTTATTGCTATTATACAAAAATAATTTACCTTCAGTTATGATCTGGTAATATGCATTTTAATATACTCAACAGTTTCGTATATGCTTATAAAAAAACGTTTTTAAAAGGAAGAATAAAAGTATTTTATAAATAAATCGCTGTTTCCTTCGTATTTAGTGGCAAGACGTTCCAGGTAAACGAATGTTTATGTGAAATCGAGCACATTTTGACAGGTACATAATGCATGTCGCAAGAATTGCTTTCGTTGCATCGTATAAAACTGCCATAAATAAGCAACTCACCTCGATGCGACCGTCTGAACAGCAAAATATGTGAATACGCGTGTATTTTCTGAATATTAGGTCCGTCGGAATCTTTATAATTTCGTGTATGATTTTGTTTTGTCATCTCACTAGACAAATGAGATAAATAGATGCCGAAACTTCCGTAAAACTGTATCCGCAAGCAAATTATAGCAACGTGTTTGACGCTAACATGGGTTGTGCAAACGAGAACAATCCTATGAAATTACGTTATAAGTTCAATTTTATATCGTAAAATAAATAAAAAATTAAGGTATCCCATATTAAGTTTTATTGTGTGTTGTAATTGAAGCACGACCTATTTATTTAATATTACCAATACACATGAACAACATATTTTTTTACCTGGAATGGTTTTAACCAAATTTAAATGCCGATCTTGCGATGGTCGTTTAAAAATCGATCACTATTTAACGTACAGAGTTCATCATCAAGCTCTCGAGCATTACGGTAACCAACCGTAATGATTGTTTGTTACGGAGCCAACGAATAACACAACAAATGCTAATGCAAAAACGTTTTTAGAACTGTGGATGAACTTACCTTGACACGAACGACGTCTTTAGTTGGTAACCAACGAACTATTAAAAGTCCGTTTTTTTTAACAATATGCAAAATAATTCTGCCGTATAACGGCCTAAACGTTCAATATCTACTCGCATTCTACTTTTCTCGCAATAACAATAACGCACGCCTCCCAATAATGAGGCATAACTCATCGACTATATCCCGCACCTGAATTGCCGTCACTTGGTAGAGAGCCAAACTTAAGCATTTGGTACCCTCTCGAAAATTCTGTAGATTTAAAGTGGTCAAAAAATATATTTTCTTATAAATATTATTAAAAAAACGGTAATAGTATTCGCGTAAGCAACATTAGGTACTAACGATTTAATGTAATATTACATCAAAATTTATTGTTTTGTTCATGTAATTTGACGATGGAATATGTGTCAACTAAAATTTTTTTATTCAAATTGGACGTACAGATTAAAATCGGATGTATGCAAGTAGTTTTGTCTTCGAAGTTATATTATACTAGCAACCCTCCAAACGCCCTTGTGGGTAGAATTTCGTAAAATCATTTTCTTAGCCGACCTCCACTAGGCGAAAGGAATATTCCTACCAAATTTCAAGTCACTACGCCTTCTGGCCCCAGATATATCGTGATGAGTCTATGTAGGTTGGAATCGCTTATATATATGAAATATAATCTATTAAAATTGTAGATTATTATATATGTATATATAATAAATTTCATTCTCTACGCTTTTATTCGGAATTAAATGTGACAGGTTATTATTCAGCTACATATAAACAAGGAGCTACACCAATTCCTGTCCAGCAGGGAACAGCTTCCTTTGTGCGGTAGACTGCAGCTCAGATCTCCTAGCATGCATTTGGCAGAGGCTGACGAAAATACCAGGTACTTCTAAAAGGAGTGTTGAAGACTGTCAGCGAAGAGGAAGGCGATAGCGCAGAAGCCACGGAAGTAGTGAAGAGGGCGCTGAATGTAGCTAAAGAGGTTCTTCATAGTGTAGCCACGGCGATCAGAACGGCTGAGAATGAGTACAGTTTGAAGACCATCCAGTCGAAGCTTGAGGTGAGAGCTGGCGCAAGTTCCCAGTGGGATGAGCTCCGGAGGCTGGACCTCACCACCAGGACCCTTCGTCTGGAGGGAGAGTTGGGATTGAGGAATGACTCCACCAAGAGAGTGGCTGTTTTGGCTTTGATGTTGGAAGATTGTCTCGTACTCCTGCAACGCGAAGGCGAAAAGTTCATATTGAAGCCAATCAACCAACCGAATCAACAGGGTCGGTTATCGCCCCTCATCAAATGGGATAGGGTTCTGTTTCGGCCGAACGCCGCCGTGAGAGCACTTTCTTCCTGCTTAGCATAAACGGCGTTCAAATGCACGAGCTATCGGCCAACACTCCCAACAAATACACCACATGGGTGAAGCACATCCAGCAGGCCCCGCTGGTGCCGCTGGCCACCAGCCAGTACCAGGCGCGCGCGCACGACGACTCGGGCATAAACGTATCGCGTAATTCGTCGAACGCCTCAGAGAAGTCCACCTCGACCCAAGCGGAGGAGGAACAGGAGCCCGAACCGATCGCTCAACCGGTCGAGCGACGGCAGGCGGCCGGCGGCAGTGGCCCACGCCATGAGCGCGAGCGATTTTTTAAAACGCTCAGCTATTTTTGTATAATCACTCGTCGCGATAAGCTTGTCGTAGAATCGAAAGCGTATCAACGAGTACCTTCCTATTGCCATATTAATCTATATTTAAGTAAAAGTGATACTATAATGCTTTTGTGCCCATACGATACTAGTATGTTTTGTATGACCATAGTTATATATATATATATGTGTGTATCGGTGGTTAGTAATGCATTCACAACGTATACGCTTTATTAAGAATAAATAATTTTGCGTATACGTACCTTTAATATTTGTATAAATTTTATTTTCACTATATAACATATTTATATTTATACTATATTTTTTGTGAACTTGATTTACACAATGCATAACATATTTCAATAGAAGGATTTTTAGCTTTCCGATTAGGTCAAGGCCAATGTAAAATTTCTTAGAGATAAAAATAAAATGTGTTTAATTTGCAGATACAAATATGATGTTTACGCTCAACTCAAATATAAGACGATTTAATGATTTAAATGTTATTTGCGAAACTGTGGAAAAATATAAGGCCGGCTATGTGATCGACAAATATATACAAAAACATAAAAAACACTTTTTGTACAAGTTCAGAGCTTACAGTGTCGTGGTATAGATTGCTCTTTAGAAAACCAGTAGATAGTCTAAATATCGTGCATTCCGATCTCTACGGAAAACAAAAATAATATTATTTACCCAAGCACTCTGAGTACATGTTCAGGGTAAAGTAACAAAATTAGTTATTAGGCGAGATGTGCGACATAGTTACAATAATTGATGTTTAACTGCGCAATTACAAGATAATAAAGTTTACGGCGTTCTGCTGTGTTGCTTAAGACATAAAAAAATTATTAATAAATTGTGTTTTGCTGTTTTGTACAGCACCATGTTTTATCCATATTTCAAACCTCCTAATGGATAGGAGTGTATTAGGGAGGCCTATGTCCAGCAGTGGACTATCACAGGCTGATGGCAGCATCATGTTTTAGGTACGCCACTTAATATTTTATAATTTACCCTTCTATACAAATATATTAATAATTCACGTTATGAATTCGGTCTGTTATCAATGGATCAGTATATAAGCATTAATTTTCATCTCCCAGATTTTCATGTGTAAATATATTAAACACCTATAAATTATTTTAAATGTTTCCATTTTTGACAGTCTTCTTGTTGTTGAAAATAGACCTCACTTTATTCCATGCACTTATATTATGGTATTTATTACAACGTGGCAAAAAGTTTCACGCCTTTCTAACAGAAAAATAACTGAGTTCAGCCGCTAATATAGAATTAGAAAACAAAACCTTGAGTGCCAAAGGATGTTCTTGTCAAACGGTTTTAATTTTTAGAACGTATAACTTCAAAAGTATTTTAGCGCGTACTACTGTAACTAAGCGTCGGATTATTCCTTCGTAAATTTATTCAAGCACCTGTTAAAAAATTGCTCGTTTTTTCGGAAAGTTAATGTAGCCTCGTTTTTCGGCTGTTATCGGACCAATTTTGAAAATTCTTTTTGTCAGTAAGTCGTTACTTTCATTAGAATCTTATTCAAATACCCCATGACAGTCGATGTTTATGGTATATTCTTAGAATAATAATATTTATATCGCTTGAAAATTTGTGGAAGAAATCTTATAATTGATTAGAATGTTTGAATTATCTTTTGCGACATTTGTGCATGAGGTGTTTTAAATATTTGTACTTTAAGTTGACAAAACGTCAAAACATTAATATGAGTTTTAACGATCAGATTTTTTCAAAAACGTCTTAACCTAATTATTTTATTGCTTGGTCGAATATTATACATTATTAAATAAAATTACTTTACGGATTTTATCAGTTTATTTTACATTTTAAATTCCCGACGTTTCGAGCCCTTTCACGGGGTAGACTGAGATGTCATCGTCTTGTTGCCAGTGCTGAAGGGGGTTTCCAGATCTTAATTTTAGTTAATTATTTTAGTCTGTACTCCTACCTATGCAAAATGAACTGATTTTATCTGTACAGCCAGAGTGGTATTATGCTTGGTTTAAATTTTAATTTATTAATTATGGGGTCCCAAGCAGGTGGTAGAACCCAACCATCTTCTATTGAAATTTGGATGTTTTCTAATCTCAATAGCCTCACGGATCATCCTTGGTAGGAATCGGTGTTCTTTAGCGAGGATTTGTGGTCGATCAAATCTGATGTAATGGTTTGGGTGATTTAAGGTATGGTCACACACTGCCGACTTGTTGGGTCTTTTATGTTTAATGTCAGCTATATGTTCCTTCACGCGGGTTCTTATTGCTCGCTTTGTTTGTCCAATATAAGAGAGGCCGCAGTCACAATCTAGCTTGTACACTCCTGGATCTTGTAGAGGAATATTGCACTTGACAGGTGGTAGGAATTGACCAATCTTCTTCAGCGGCTTGAAATAAGTTTTGATTGAAGCCCGCCTCAAAATGTAGCCAATCTTGTCAGTTACGCCTCTTACAAAGGTAGAACAGCAGGTACTCGCTCCACTGTGGCTGCTTTTACTCGGTCACGTGACGCCTGCCGTGGCGCAAGCAGCTTGTTGTCCGCAGTACTTGCTTACCATGGTGTAGCCTCAGCCACCAGGCGTTCATCATCACAGATCCCTCGTGCTCTCTGAAACAAAGATATGCCCACGGTAGCTAACTGGGATGGATGGTGGTGTGAATTGCCATTTAAATATTTATTTGTATGAGTTGGTTTCCTATTCACAGTATGGCTCAAGGTAGCATTTAGGATTGCGAATAATTAAAACATCAAGAAAAGCTAAAGAATTATTATTTTCTAACTCCACAGTAAACTGTATTTTGGATTAATGGAGTTAAGGTGGTTTAAAAATGCATTTATTTTATCATATGGTAAGATGGTAAATGTATCATCCACATAGCGCTTATAAAATCTTTGATGAATGGGAGCAGTGAGTAGGGCCTTCTCCTCAAAGACTTCCATTAAAATGTCAGCAACAATAGGAGACACTGGCTACCCATCGCTACAACCATCCATCTGCATGTAGATCTCATCTTTCCACAATAA
Source organism: Lamproptera curius (assembly GCA_029286875.1). Taxonomy (NCBI): domain Eukaryota; kingdom Metazoa; phylum Arthropoda; class Insecta; order Lepidoptera; family Papilionidae; genus Lamproptera; species Lamproptera curius. The sequence goes on from JAGSMT010000791.1 coordinate 48,539, forward strand.
ATAGCTAGATGTTAGGCAATGTTTTAGTAAAATGCATATTCTATTGAGATGTTATTTTCTCTAACTTTCTTGTTACAATATTGATGCAATCTTCTATAGGTAAAGATGTTAATAAAGATTGAACATCAAAACTAACCATAGTTTCATTGTCAGCAAGATGTAGATGTTTTATCTCGCTAATAAAATGGTATGAATCCTTTGTAAACGG
>JAGSMT010000792.1:0-76419 GCA_029286875.1 Lamproptera curius
CGCTTTAACGCCTGATAAAGAGCGACAAAACAACCATAACGACTTTGATTCGCGAATATGTCTCACACAGAGTCATTGGTCTACATATGTTTAGAGGATGATTTCGTGCAAGAAAGGTATGATTGAAGCTGAAAAGGTTTATATTAGCCAGTTCCTTAGGGTTATCTTAAGGTCAGTTGCTTTTATTCGTTTCACAAAACTACATTTTTCAGCTGATACAAAATAAAGTTTCTTAAAATTTTGTATTTGCAAGCAATCAATCTTTACATATGACTTTAAATTATATTTCTGGACTGTTTTGTTTTATACTTTAGTATTATGTTAGTACTTATCCTGGTTTATTACGATGTATAACTATGTTTTTATTTCATAGTAAATCACAAAAAACATCGAACTAAATTCAATACGGGATACAAACATATTTCTGAGTAGAACAAAGCAATTGAAAGTATGTATCGAATTGTAAGTAAAGAAAAATGCCGAGTTATTAATATCAATATAGCAACTAATTATTAGCCCCGATATCAATTTTCTATTGAAGTATTCGGCTTGGCTGGGCAGCTTTAAATAAATATCGTCGAATTTTCTTGTCATCCATCCCATAAGGTGATCTTGTTATTTCACAGTTAAACATATTTTTATTATTGTATTTCTGGACATATTGCACTACATCGTCTAGTCTTTAACTAAGCGAAGCTTGTACTATGAAAGTCAGATGATTGATAAAAACATTTCACCTTTCTTTTGTAAATAAATTCCTATTATATAGTTACATACACCCAGACAGGAGAAAAACACGATGCTCGTTACAGGATTTTTCGTGTTAGTGGAATTAAAACTTTGCAAATTTTGCCACATTTTAAGATATGTCTTACGGTATGTTTTTTTTTAATGCTTTAAAAACAAAATAAACATGGCACGTAATATCCATTGCAGAAAAATCTTTAATAATTAATGCCTTCAAAAGCTTCGTGAACAAATATGATTTTAACGTACTACTAACGAGTGGTGCGTCTCAGCGATGCGTAAATAAAATCGGTTAAATTTTTACAAGGACCAAGTAGTGTTCTTTAATTTTAATTTCTACCTGAATCATTTCCTTTACATTGCAATTAATGTTTGCTCAATTCACTTCAAATGTTTCCATATTTAAATGTATTCAAACAACTTTAGTATGTCGTGTGTTGAATACATGAAACGGTTTTTATTAATGGATATGTTCATATATATTTTAAAATATACTTTTTCATGTATTAGCAACACTGATTTTAATGTTACTGTTTAATAATTCAAATAAATAATGTTTTGAACAATCAAAAGTTTTTGGAACAAGCAAGAATCTATATATCTAATTAAGCAAAGCACCCCACCAACCCACATTGGACCAGCGTGGTGGGATAGGTCCAAACCCTAATGGATAGGGGTGTATTAGGAGGTATATGTCAAGCAGTGGACTAAAACAGGCTGACGATGATGATGATGAGCAAAGCACAATCACTGCGAAATAGGTCCGGCTGACTTTTTGTTTAGCGTTTGCTCAATGGACTGATAGATATCTCTCACATGGTGAATAGATATGACTGACTTAATCTTATAATATTAGAGATCTTGCAAGACGTAATGCCTCAACAATAAGATGCCACCATAAAGAAATTTAATGCTATTTAAAACGTCTAATAACTTTAACAATGTTTGATTTTTACTAAAACTACATTTCGTATACCTACATATAATAACTGCTTTATTAAATTGCATCAATTGAGAAATAATAATAGTATTGACTTGTTTTGTTTTACATGTCTTTTTATTTAGGATGATAAAATCTTTTGGCTGCATTTAACTTTAAATAAACAACTTACACGTTAATTGCTCAAAAAACTGACATCGATCAATAATATTCGTTTTACTTATAAACATTTATGCATTTTATTAATAACCAGAATTTTTATTAATACGCACAAAAAATATATGTACTTCTGCTAAACATGAAACTATAATACATTGCTATATCTTTATGGCATATACCTGAGACGAGTAGTCGGGTCACCTGATAAAAGTGGTCACAACGCCATGAGATCCTAATACTGAGTGTCACCAACGCTTGCCTACCGCGAGACATAGGATTGACGTCTCGTTTACAGTAAACACGCTTGTTATAATATATTTATATTGACAATAATACCCACAACAATGCGGGCTTGTATTTTAAGTAAAATAGATCCCTTGATAAATTACCGTAGCACAAACTCACTTGCCCGCAATATATCTGTTTACTATGTATCAGGTGCCGCCATCGTTAAAATAATCATAAAGTATTATGAAATTATTTATTTACTCATTTTACAAATTTGTGCGAAATATTAAAATATTGAAAATTTTATTTAATTAGTAAACGTAACTGAGTTCATTTTGTGTTGTAAAAATAGAATATGGCTATTTCCTACTAACTCAAGGGAATGTCATACAACATGATCTTAGATCCAAGACAATAGTCCGAGCTTATTGCTAGAGGTTTATTAAACGTTTATAACAATTTGCTATTTACCCCTTTGTGGCAATAGAAATTAAAAAATAATCATATGTAAAAAGGGTTTTGTGATAATAAAAAGAAAAATAAAGAGATCTTTTGACAGGGCTGAGATAACTAGTTACTCTACATTATTTGTGATTTTATTATATATAGGTACATATAGGTACCTATTTCTGCTCACACCTGTAGTGTACCCACACTAATTTTTATAACCTCCCTAAGGTTGGCTGTCAGATATTGTGTAAGGCTTTAAGCCTGCCTGAGCATATTTTAATGTGCAAAAGAATAAATAAATAACTAGTGTGAAGACTCTATTGTGTTCCGGTTTGAAGGGCACCATAGCCAGCGTATTTACTGGGTTAACGAGGGTAACATCTTATATCTCACGGCAGCGCGTGGAGATACCCTAGTATTGCCGTGACCTTACCTTAACTTACTTTTCCTTACGCCAAACTGCACTTCTGCCTTCACTTCCTCCCCAGACCCGTCCCAAGTTTTCACCACCGTCTCCAGTGTTCATCGCGCGTTGTTTATTGCCATATTTATTTGTTTACTCGTTTTATCTGCTAACTTTTTTGTTGGAACAACAAAGTAAAATATAAATATGTAACTGATAAAAACATAATAGACCTTATAATTCGGAACTGATCGATTTTAAATTGTTTTATCAGTTATTTCAGGTTTATTTTGCTACAGATTTATCCCTCGATAAAGACACCGAATCTTTCTTAAGATTCAGTGTATGTATTAGTTCGGAACATTACATCGTCCTAATAAGTTAAAGCATTTGTCAGGGATTAATAACAATTGAGCTAAGTTTGCAGCGCAAGTAAATCGCAGAGTGATTTAGGAGCGACAGCTCCAATAGTCATGGATCATGCGAAATCTAGTAGAGATTCATTTATGAAAATATTTTATATCACATTGATCGTAATTTACAAACGACTAAACACATTATTAACTGTCAAAATTTTAAGGAAACACTTCATTTGGCCGACAATGAGTATGGCAAGTGAGTGTTTTATGTGATGAGAAAATTAAATAATTTGAAGCATACAAACTGAAAATTATACTTTTCCTGTTAACCTATTACAAACAATTATTGTATTAAGAGCTAGCTCAGCGATAGATAAATATATCTTAGTATTGTTGAAAAATGGATTGTACTGTTGAAGATAGAAAGGAGTAGTGGAGACATTGACAAATTTAAGGAAACGCCGCTTAGATAAAATATCCTCCAGCAATCGTTCGTATAGCTCCTTCATAAAAGCACTTGAATGCTCTACAATTCCTACCTATTATACTTTCAATAAGTCAAATAAGGTTACGAGGGAAGTAATCAATGGCGCAAAATGGCGTCGAGAAATATCCTTGACTATCTACTTTCTATGAAAAAATGTAAACATGTGCAATTTATGTTTACGAGACAGATTTATATTTAACTTTTAAATGCCCACGCATGAAAAACGTAAAAAATTTACAGCATTAAAACTAAGAACATAAATTTAACAACAGTTTTCCTTTTTTTAAATGTGATGCTGTATACCACTATTAAATGAGCTGAATCACTAGAAAATTCCATACGTAGAGTAGATTTCTACGATAGAAACCAGGTGCACGGAGCATTAATGGTAAAATTACATATTTACTCATATGGTTCATTATTTTATAACACATCTTTATTAACAGTTTTGTCCTATTGTTCTATACTTAAGCCAGTGACTATAACGATTATAATCAATAAAATTTGCTCAATAGAGTCATGCATTTTCAAAATTATGTAAGAATATTTTACGTTAAGAACTTGCAAAATTATGCAATTAACTTAATGAATTTTTACTTTTGCTCGTCGTGCGTGTAATATTTTGTATGTGATGCAAATCGATATTATTCATTCATTTCCTTTTCCGTGCTCTTTCATTTCGCTGATCACGTTCGTGTAACCTCAATGTTCTGCTTTTTTCTTAGCAATTTAGCCTCTTTTAGGTCTGAAAATATTCATGCGTTATTGCATGGCACAAAGCGTTACAAAAAGAGATAAGGAATTGCTTCTCATTTGGATCTCAATTATGATAAGTTTGTTATTAAGTAACGGGGTGGATATTTAAGCAAAGTAGTAACGAAAAAACATGTTCTATTTTTTAACAGTTGTTTAGGTTCTATCAAGTAACTTTCAACCCCCGTACCGATAGAACTTAAAGTTTTATCGTGTTATATTTACTGTTGATAATTTAAAATAAAAAAAAAAAAACATTTGCCTCAGTAATAAACTGATTACCTTTGGACCTAATCGTTATAAGAGTAAATCATATATGTATATATATATATATATTAAGCCGTGTGGCTGCGGCATGAGAATTCAGCTTCCCATTTCCTCGCGGGTGTCGTAAGAGGCGACTAGGAAAAGCCACTCACAATACCATACTATGACGGCCGACAGATGGCGGTATAACCATCTCCACCACAGATCCCAAAATACCGAAACCCTCAACGGCAGCAGCGTTCGAGGTGTAAAGGATCTGAAGGGACTGCGTTACCAACCCGCACGCCAAGCGTGGCAACTATGGCAAACCCCCTCATGAAGAATAGAAAGGTCATACAGGTATATGCACCGACATCGACACACTCTGATGAGGAGGTCGAGGCAATGTATGAGGATATTTCACGCGCCATACATTCCTCCAAAACTCAATACATGGTGTTGATGGGAGACTTTAATGCAAAACCAGGAAAAGGAAAGACGATGAGCTGAGGTAGGCAATTTTGGAGTAGGGCAACTGGAACCCAAGAGGGCAACAGTGGCTGACTTTATGGAGAGGAAGGACTATATATGATGAACTCCTTCTTCAAAGCAGCCCCACAGAAAGTGGACCTGGATAAGCCCGATGGTTCCGTAAAAACGAGATCGACTTTATCATGACGACCAAACGCCAAATATTCAATGAGTTCTGTGATTGCAAGGTTTAAAACCAGCAGCGATCACCGACTGGTAAGAGCACATTGAATCTTAACATTAAGCTTGAAAGATCTGTCTGATAAAGTCCACGCTTCGTCCGTCTCGTGCCCATATTCAAAATGCCCATGGCTTTCAGCTCGAACTTAAGCAATCGCTTCCAAACCCTAGACAAGTGCAACACTGTGGACGATATTAACACTAAGCTCGTGAAACTGTTCATGGTGTGGGTTCTAGGTTTATAAACACACAGCAAAACTGGAACCCAAAAACTCTCTGATGCCACTCTTAACCTTCCGGATACAAGAAGGAAGATGCGGCTACAGTCTTCTTCTGATAAGTCAGATTATAGGCAGCTTAATAGACAAATCTCCAAGTATATGCGGCGGGATTTGCGTAACTTATACATCTCGTATTAAAGAAGCAATAGAACGGAACCAAGGTTCTAAAGTCCTCGCCAGAGATCTGTCTATCAGGCAAAGTCAGTTGACTAAGTTGAAGACCGATAATGAGCCGTCATCTCCAGTAGCCGGAGGTTTTGAGTGAGATTGAGAGGTTCTATGGACAGTGTACACATCGTCGTCGGAGCCGCTTACTGAAGCGAGTGACGACCGAAGAGCAAAAGCTCACCGGCACAACTCTGAAAATATCCCTGACGTCAGTCTGGAGCGAAATACGAATGACTCTCGACCAACTTAAGAACGGCAAAGCGCCTGGTGAGGACGGAATTACAGGAGCTTCTGAAAGCGGTGGAGAAACCGTGCTGTGGTCCTTCAGAGGCTCTTTAATTTCGTCCTACAGGCTGGTATTACGCCAGAAGCGTGAAGCAGAAGATTAGTGGTATTGTTTTTCAAGAAAGGCGATAAGAGCCTCTTGAAAACTATGAGACCATTCCTTCTGAGCCGTGTTTATGTTCTGTTCTCGAGAGTCATCTTGAATCGTCTCGCTTCCAGACTAGACGACTTCCAGCCACCCGAACAAGCTGGATTCCGAAAAGGCTTTAGTACCAAGACCACATATTTACGCTGCAGGCAGATTATACAGAAGACTGAGGAGTATAATTTGCCTTTATGCTTAGCGTTTGAGACTATGAGAAAGCCTTTGATTCTGTCGAAATTTGGCTGTGCACAGGCCCTTCAGCGTTGCCAAATTGACAGTCGAGTATATCGAGTGCTGTGGTGTTTGTACAGTAAAGCAACGATGTCCGTCCGACTACAATCCAGTGAGTACGAAGCTATTCAATTGCAGAAGGTGTAAGACAGGGTGATGTTATATCCCCGAAACTCTTTACCGCTGCATTGGAAGACGCATTCAAACTTTTGGATTGGAAAGGACGAGTATAAACATCGATGGCGAGTACATCACCCACCTACATTTGCCGACGACATAGTCATAATGGCGAGTCGCTGGAGGACCTCAACACTATGCCTAATGACCTCAACAGTGTTTCCCAACACGTGGGCCTTAGGATGAACATGGAAGACGAAAGTCATCGTCTAACGCTCATGTCATGCCTACGCCGGTGGTTATTGAGGACGCTGTGCTCGAAGTTGTTGACCAACAATTTACCTGGGACAAGTAGTCCGGCTAGGTAAGTCCAACTTCGACAGAGGTCAGTCGACGAATCCAACTCGGATGGGCAGCTTTCGGGAAGCTTAGACGTATCCTCTTGTCCGATATCCTCAATGCCTAAAAACCAAGGTCTTCAACCAGTGCGTGTTGCCAGTGATGACCTACGGAACTGAGACGTGGTCCTTCACTGCTGGCCGTATGAGGAAGCTCCAAGTCACTCAGCGAGCTATGGGCGGCTATGCTCGGAATTTCTCTGCGTGATAGAGTGCAGTAATACAGACATCCGCAGAGAACGATGGTGACCGACATGGCTCGCAGAGCAAGCTGAAGTGACAATGGGCCGGCTATATAGCTCGTAGAGCCGATAACCGATGGGAAAAAGGTTCTCTCGAGTGGCAGCCTCGTACTGCCATCGCAGTAGGGACGACCCCACGAGATGGGTGACAACCTGCGCAAGTGTGCGGAAGTCGGTGGATGCAGGTGGCGCAGGATCGTACTTCTTGGCGGCTCATGGGGAGGCCTTGTCCAGCAGTGGACTTTCATAGGCTGATATGATGATATATATATATATATATTTAAACTGGTTAAAAATGCAAAGTAGTAATGAAAAACAAGACTCATTTCTATTGTAACCATTAGTGCTGTAACTCTTGATACGACGCCATTAAGATGGAATAAAAAACATTTTTTTAAAAGCAGATTCCAGTCGAGTCAACTAATAGAAAATGGTCACCTACGCCCATAGATGTAGGTAATACCAGATGTATCGCTAACATGCGGCCCACCGTGAGACAAGTATATTAAAAAAAGTGCCTCATAAACAAGGCTGCTTCAATGACTGCTTCAATATCAATCTACGCAGCGGAAACCAAGACCGTCAGAGAGAGAAATTCAGAGATATACTCCTTTTTTAATAACTAAAGTTTTATTTTGGTAAAAGTATATGGTTAAAATAACTAGTAATTACTATTGAGTTGTCAAATTTATCGCATTGGTACAACAAACAATGCAATAAATTTTGAAATAAATATGTAGCAAAAATTTCGTCGTTCATAAGTGCTTAGTAGAACCGAATAAAATCTATTCAATCTTCCAAATCTTGTTTTCAAATTTAAAACAAATGTTTAGTTTGAAAACAATATTTCAAGCTCATAAATCTCTTTTACTTTAGTGCAAATAGAAAATTGGTTTTAGAATGAATATCTATGGTCTATCAACCATTTGCATTTTGTACCGAAGGTGGAATTACATTAGGGAACGAATATAAACAAAGGAATATATTTCTGGTATTCATTTATGTTTAAGCCACCGAATGGATATACATTAAAGGTACGTGACCAATGGCTGTTTCGAAAGGGCACTTCGCTTGGCATTGAGAGCCGGAAATACTTTTATCAGTATTTTGTTGACTGCGCAAATATATTAACCGTTTTCCTTTCAATATTTAATTTTGTTATAGAGCGTTTTATGTATTCTGAATATTCTATAGGAATGAAATAATAATTTAAACATTATATTATTCTGTTGCGATATATTTTATCACATAAATATATAAATTAATTAATAATACTTATCCAACCCTATGTTCATTATTAGAGAGTTTTCAGGGATAATGCAAAATAAGAAATCTTTTTATTACCCTTTTCGAGTTTATAAATATAAAGGCACCACATTAAAGCGTATTAGCAAAGTTGGGTTTATCCGCCATTATGTGCGTGAGTAGTCGGGCGAGGAGACATGTGTTAGAAACTAAAAAAAAATATATTGCTTAATGGTTTACACGTGTTTAACCAAATTCGTGACCATCGATTTACAATTAAAATTATCAAAGATCACACTAATAAAATCGGATTTATAATATATAAGTACCGTATTCGATATGTAACATTCCACCAAAACACGTGGGCGCGAGCGCACTTCTCGACAACTCGAACCTCCCTGGCCGCCTCCCCAGCGCTCGGTGTTATGTCAACTGTCAAAGTCATATGTCAACTGTCATACATTCAATCGTTCGTTCGGAAATCAACCAATTAATTCTGTGCGTCTTCAAATAAATAAACATACAATACAATGCAACATATAAGACTATTATAGTCTAAACAAACGTTTGTCATCGTGGCAAGAGCTGTCATATCATTTTGTGTTTACAACATTTAATTAGAGAATTGTGGCTTATTATTTCATTTATACTATTATCTAAGATAAAATTTTATCTTAACGATTACTTGCCAAAAACTTAAAAATATTCAATAAAGAAGTTATACAATGAATGAAGATAAGTTAAGGCCGAATGTTAACTTACTCTAAAATACTAATAATAATAATATAATAATAATAATCATTTATTTTCTCACCATAAATTACACATAATATTAGAAAATGTACAATATTTTATATGCAGCATTATGTGAGGAGACTGATGCCTAAACTAAAGCAATGCCTGTATTTTAGGGCCATCAGGTCCCTCCTCCCGAAAAAACATTAGGCAAGTACATTTAAAAGATAAATGTTGATTTTGGTGGGAGTTGATGACTTATAATGAGTTTGTCTTTAAAAATATTTGTTTTCATTAAATAATAATATATATTGCTTTGCTTCTATTGTTGATGAGCCAACCGAAAAGCTTTTGAAAATATATTTCTAAATAGCTGTAATATATTGGCAATATACTTTAAAGATATACTGTTAAGTGAGACATTGTTACATTCTATCTCTTGAGGTTTGGCTGGCGCTTCAAGTTTAATGACAAAGGTTGTGATTTTCGAAATTGTACTTTCCACTTTCTAAATATTTAAGTAGCTAGTATATAACAAGTATATTAAGATTATCAACAGTGAATTTTCTTTAAAGTTTCCTAATATTAATAATTTTTAAATTCAAATAGTATATGTCAATGATAGAGTATTACGTTTTCTTGATTGTACGCATGCCTGTGGCCTGACAAAGATCCCAAAAGAAACTTAATGGAATCAAGTTAATCTTTTCAGAAAAATTAAAGATTCTGGTAAATACCACCTTCAAGCATAATAGTTATCTTGTTTACAAACCTGGAGTAAATTATCCACAACCAGGTGTGTTAACATTTTCAACACTCAAACTTTCCATGAAAACTGTTATAAATTATTATGGCTTAAATTCTGAACAATTTCTGGAATATGCTGTAAAAGAATGGTTTCTTCACTTTAAAAGATTATATATTTATTTTTTTAGTTAAACTTAATGCACAAAGTAAGTACAATGGCGGACTTAATGCCTAAAGGCATTATCTACCGTAAACCTTTAGGTGGTACTGAGGAAAATTAGGTAGGTGCATGGCGAAACAGAAACGAGATACAGGTTTTTATAAGTTTAGGGAATGTGAACTGTAAAATATACATATCTACATACATACTTACATTTATGTATGAATATATATATAAATATATATAAACATTTTTTATATAAATACAAATACATATAAAATATACTACCAATATGTACTAAGTCTTTCTCACAGACTGAATCGTTACTCTTCTGACAGTTCATTAAATAAGTGTTCCGAGCTTTTCTTTTTAAGGTGAAGCGACTCTCTGCCATCTAATCTCAAGAGGTAACATTCCAGAAGAACGACTGGACATAAAGAGGAATGCTAACAGAACGTTGTGTGACTGACAGGAAAGAAACAGTTATTATTTGAATGCAGACTCATATCGTTAAGTGAACAGAGAAACACATAATGATAAGTTAAGAAGGGAGGAGTATAAGTAGAATCAATGAAAGCATATAATGTGGTCAGCGCTCTCAATGTCCGCCTTTGGCGTATAGAGTAACTCATAAAAGTTTTGAACGATAAGACGAAACGTGGTCATCTACTGGATTGAAATGAATCAGATACAATTATTGAGAGTCGGTCTAATTTATTGAGCTGATCTGCATTCAGGTCAAAATAGCAAACAGTCACGATAGTCGATTACAGGAAATATTAGGGACTGTACAAGCATTACCTTAGTCTTAGCAGGCAAAAGTTTTTTAATCTGTAAAGGCAACGCATGGTACTCGTAACTTTTGGCTCATGAGAAATTTAACTGTTCCAGCTCAAGGTCTCAACTATTACCAGGCCCAAATTTTGGATTGATTTACTGGAGGATATTGTGGAATTGTCGTAAATGATTGGTGGGAGAGAACAAAAGTCCACTATACTAATATTCCTTCAGCTACCAACCAAGAGGGCCTGGCATTTTGATGGGTTAACAGACAAACAAAATCATTAGCACACTTTTTATTGTTTTGAAGATCACGATTACTATGACTAATTGCTACTGGGAGCTTTTCAACAGGCGATTGTATATAACTGAAGGACGTCGGCATACAGGTGATAAAGCAAACTGAAGGTCTTGGTGATTAGGTTTATAAAAACAGAAAATAACTGGGGAGAAATAATACCCTTGCAGGACGCTACAGTAGTATAAACAATTTGACTTTAAATCATCAGATAAAACTGCCATGCGCTCGCGAAGATAGGATGAGAACCAATCCAGCGCCCTGCACTGAAACCATCAAATTTGAAAGGATAGCTAAGAGGATATCGTGACTGACGGCATTAAGGCATTAGAAATCAATTAGAACCATTACTGTTACCATATTATTCTCATAACGCCCTAACGTCGCCTTGATCACTTTAAGAAGGGCTGAGTGGTACTGTGACCAGGTCGAAATCCAGATTGTAATGTGTTTATCAAATTGTTACTGTGAACAAAATGAGAAAACAGGACTCAAAAACCTTTGACAAAAAAGGCAGGATTAGAGATAGGTCGATAGTGAGCAGGAAGGAGGATTAGAACACTTAGGTATAGGATGAACCAAAGCTTTGCGCCATAAGAATTGGAACTTACCGGTTTCCAAGGAAAAGTTTATAATATGGCTTATCACAGGAAGGACGTGGATAAGGATAGCAACTATCATGCGTCGGCTGATTTCATCACACCTACAGCATTGGACTTGATAGCGAGGTTGCTGTTAATTTCGACCGGGCAACTGGAAAAACAAAAAGTGCTTTTTGAGGACGCGTCAAACCATTTATATACGAAACCGTTTTTCTTGTCTTAATATAATCAAATGGGGGTATAGTAGTGAAATAATTATTTAGATTATCAAGTTCCTGGAACTAGAGAGAGATTTGTAAACGCAATTTACCAACACCAAAATGTACCCAGAAACTTCTAGATATTGGTAGGGGTAGAAGAAAAATACTATTGATGTTGTTTCGGCGTTTGGCGTTACGTATCACTATTACACCGATTTCTTGCATGTTTTGTATACAGTCAGTTAGCTTCAGTACGTTGTCTTTTGTATTTTTGAAAAGCACGGTCCCTTCGTTTCATTTTGACCTTATTTACTCAGTTAACCATGGCGCTGAGTAAATGCTTAAAGCCTAATTTTCTTCAAAGGAGCATGATCATCCATAAAGTTTTATCACTAATTCGTTAAAGATACTCACCTTTGTGTCAATGGACTCAGCATCAATTAAAGGCGTCAATTTATCTTCTGTGCATCGTCACAAAGTTGTTCAACGTTTATTTCCCCAAAATATCGCTTATACAGAAATTTGGGTTGGAACTTCGGTGGTTTAGGACGTAAGACAGGAATAAGAGATCGTGAGAGAAAAACCAGGAGCATCATGTTGTCCATGGGAGGAAACCATAGCAGGATTAGAGGTGAGGATTAAATCAAGCCAAGTGACTTCACCAGGAGGCGTTGTGGTGGGTAGGCCGTACAGGAAGAATGTGAAAACAACTTGACTTCATTATGTTTAAGAGCTTAAGACAGCAGGGAGGGTTAGGAGCCGATGGTTGGTATTAAAATCGCCATGATGGCTTGGTGAGCATATTCCGAACCTATAGATTCAAGAACCAATTCAAAATCGGTAAAGTCAGCATTGAGGGGCAGTATAAAACACCTAAGATAATTTTACACCTTTAACAATAACTTCAAGAAGAAATTCAGCAGAGGCTGAATATTTTTGGGAGGAAAAGCGATTACTCTGAAAAGAAGGTCATGTCTTGGGTATATCGCAACGCCTCCTCCACTTTTCAATGCGTAAGTTACTGACTAGAACAAAACCAGAAAGAGAATCATGGTGGAAGGAAGATGAGGTTGAGAGCACACTCTCAGGAGATCACATAGCATGCACATTACAGCTAGTAAAGGCTTACACAGATCACTAAAATGGCTCAGAACACTTTGCGCATTTAGGTGGCATACGTTGAGATGATTTACCGCATGTTTAGAAAATGTCTCATATAAAAATTCTTGAAAGTGCCCAACGAGTTAAAACTATCATAGTCACTAATGGATTCAACTGCCGAGTAGTACAATTCGTCATCAGTGGTACATTTGAAGCCAAAATTAATAAATAAAAATAATAAAAGTAAATATGCATTTAAAATATAATAAATAATATAAATATATAATTATTTCTATTGCTTGCTGAATATTATACATTATTAAATAAAATTACTTTCAGGATTTTATCGCGTTTATTTTACATTTTAATTCCCGAATTAAAAATGTAAAATAAACACTGATAAATATCAAAACTATTAATAAATATAAATATATTTAAATTAATAATGTGCAAAAAATATTTAATAAGTATGAATTATCTTTTGTACCACCCTTAGCATCACTGTAACCAAAAAAATTTAATAATAACACTAATAAACTTGTATGGATATAAAGAAAAATTAATTTGCTATATAACAACATAAGGTACTGAAATAATATAAATACTCGAAAACAATTTTGAGTATTATGAATTTGATAACATACTATTTAACTCTTTGATGTAGAAAAACAAGAAATTTCAACTAATTTTAAAATTCTTTTTAACTTTATTTTCATACCAAGACCCTCCCTGGCGTTTTAGAAATTTCACTAAATGATGTGAGCTCTTATATGTGGTAATTTATGAGCTGCTGCCACCGGTTTAATGTGAATCACCCTATTCTGTGTCCATACATCCCATCCCAGAAGTGAAGGCGCCTTTCACAAATACTCTTTCTTGGCTTAATTAAAAACTCTTATAGTGAAATAGAAGTACCTTTTAATTTGGTTTGAGTTTCCACACCTTGAATTTGATGTCTAAGCTAATAAATTTTCCAATATAGGCCGTTGCGTTCTTTATTTAATGCTCTAGACGATGGCATGAACCTTTATGGAGGACTTGAATAACTCAGTCAAGCCTAACTTACTGTTAAATACGTCTAACACTAGTTTTGTGGGATCCTCCTTATCCTTCTCAGGTATGCAGAGGCTTGAGAACTTTCTTCCTGTTCCCATGTCAAGTCCATCACCCTGTTTTGAAGTCTCAATTTGTTTTGCCGCAGAAGGCTCAATATTCCAAAAATGAGCTCTCTAAAATTACCGAGTTGTTCTCAACTTTAGCCACCGTGTCGTTCGACGAACCGGCATTCGTAATCTGCGCCTGAACATCAATCGCCTAATCGTTTGGAATATTTTCTTCAAAGCTGTGCTGCGTCGTCATGATATCTTCGATGTTCGGATTTGGAGCAAGTGATTGAGTGCTTTTGGAAAGTAGATTAAAGCAATAAGCTGGCGAGTGGTGTAATTTAGTTATGTTAACTTTACATAAAGTTTGCTATTGATGTAAAGTAGTACAATTTTAACTTTTAAAGAACACTTTGAGTGACTTTACACTGAATTTAATAACTATTTAGTGTTTTAATTATTAAAATATTGATTTACAAAAACAGGCTGAGTGCAAAGTCGTCTAACTTTTCTTCACCTTCTGCCGAAAAGATTTCATTATACTTACTGGAAAAAAAACTTTGAGTGTTGCCGTACTAGACTAAACAAAAAAAACCATTTTACAAATATTATTTGTGTTAATATTTGAATATATTCAATTTTTTATCAAAAATAATCAATACAATTTTTTATTATACTAACAGCTTTCTTTTTACGATGATTTATAACTAGCGGTATAAAATAAATAGACGAATTGCAACTTCGTCAGCCGACCTCTTTTTTGGATGAACTCACGTTGGTGGGGTTAACCGCTACAACCCGGAGGGTTTGAGGGCTATGCAGCTCTAAGTGTGCACAGACTTCACCTCTATTCTGTAGCTAGCTCGAAGAGACCTTTCAAGGGGACCTCGGCTCAGGCTGCCACTGTTTATATACACCGTAGACGTGCTTGATCGAGGGTGCCCACGAGGCCGAGCCTCAGCTCGATCAGTCTGATCTGGTCCTTGTTAGCAACATGTTCGAGGGGCGCCCCGGTGCG
Source organism: Lamproptera curius (assembly GCA_029286875.1). Lineage (NCBI taxonomy): Eukaryota > Metazoa > Arthropoda > Insecta > Lepidoptera > Papilionidae > Lamproptera > Lamproptera curius. The sequence continues at coordinate 15,340 of JAGSMT010000792.1, forward strand.
CCGAATCTCGGCTCGATCAGTTGCTTTTTGGACATGTTTGATTTGGCTTTTAACCAGGCCTATCTAGATGGTGAAAATCGGCCTTGTACGTGCCGATATCTACAGAACAGGTGAACTGTTGCCCTCGACAGGCGAGGGCGGTATGCCGTTTTTCTCAGTGCTTTCACGTGCTTATATGATGGCCGTCTCATCGTCCGGATCGAGTTAGAACTGTGCGCGCTCGCCTTGATGATTACGTATGGAAATGCTTCGTATGTAAGCGGCGGCGCTTCGTACCAATTCGTTGGGATGTTGCGAGCCGAGTCAAAGTATCTGATTGAAGCTTCTTTAAGATAATCGTGGATGGTGGGCAATTTCAGATCCATGCAGGTCATGGTTGCGCAGATAATACGGCGCACCCGTAGCCCTGCGCATGAATCTGTTTGCAGGAACTGGAGAGCGGACTGAAATAGGGCATTACGGGACGGATTACTGTTTTATAAAGCAACACTATTTATAAGGAAAAGAGGCACCGAGGACGAAGGCCGCTCTGTTTTGACCCTCGTTATGTGTGGGCCGAGAGATGGGTTGTGATCTAGGATTACCCCGAGGTATTTGGTCTGATTGACCCAGGAATGGGGCAATCAAGGAGACGACATTTGAAGGAAGCCGACGGCTTCGTTTTCGAGAAACAGAATGGCCGCGCTTTTGATGGAGTTGTTTCAATCCTCCAGTTCGAAACCAATCCCTAAGGTCTTGGCCGCGGTTAGAGTCTTTCGGATATTAGAATAGGACATCGACCGGATATGTTAATGCAGGTATCATCTGCGAATGAGGCGGTGTTTACCGTTTGAAGGAAGGATGTCGTTGGTGTATAGGGTGAATAATACAGGACGCAGTACGGAGCCTAAAGGTACGCCGGCTAGGACCGGGTGTGGTTGCGACTTAGTGCCCTCTACGCGGCATCGGAACATTCGATTCTGGACAAAGTCTCGTATGATGAGTACGAGACGGTCAGGCACGCCGAGCTTATATAACTTGTTTATAAGCCCTTCATCCACCTTATCGAACGCCTTCGCTACGTCGAGACAAAGCGCTCCTGTTAGTAGGTTCTGTAACATTTTGTTTTGTATGTGTTCCGTGATACGATGGATCTGATTGGTGCATGAGTGTTGGCGCGAAAGCCGAATTGCACTCGAACAGGTAGCCCTCTCGAGCTCATAAAGTCGAGTAAGCGGGCTAGGATGAGGCGTTCATATTTGGCGCCTTTGGGGAGGCTAATGGGGCGGTAGGAAGTAAGTTAGGAAGGTGGTTTACCGGATTTTAAGAACCCTATTACTTTTGCATCCTTCCAAGTGTTTGGAAAAATACTCTTGTAGAGAGCTGCGTTATATATGAGGACGAGGAGGCTCATTAGGTGAGTCGGTAATATTTTTATTATGCGGTTTGAAATTCCATCGGTGCCCGGGCTTTCCGTGGTTTAAGATTTTGATAATTGACTTGACTCCGCTTTCCGTTACCGGTGAAGTTACGTCGCTTAAAGGTTTGGATCAATCGGTCGACCTCCTCTCCACCTTTCCGCATTTTCCACATCGAGAAACGCTAGAGGGCATTCGGAACGTTATGATTGGTGAGAGCGGCATTGGAGAATCCGACACCGCCTTTCAGGCTTTGAGGGATGCGCCAGAAGGTGAGATGGGTGAGATGCATTTGTTTAGATCGCTATCCACCGATCGTTCCTAAATTCAGCTATGCGCGTCTTGGACTGATGTTCAAGGCCGCGTAGCTGTCTTCGTACGCTCGGTCGGGCTAAATCGTAGGCACGGATCGCCGCCCTCTTGCGTCGCAAGAGGTCCTTGATATCGTTGGCAATGCCCAGCGAAGTTCTTCTCCTCCGGGACTTGCCTCGAAAAGCCTCGACGACACTTTGGACATGATGCACCTTGCGGCGCATGAGCAGCGAGATTCGTGTCATTAGCGCTATTTGAGGACTTTGCAATGGAGTCAAGGTGAGGTGAGCTGAGTGCAGTCTAGTCAGGACTTTAGCTTGCGCCAGTGAGAGGATGTTTTTAGTGGTAGTTTGGATGAATCTGGAGGTCCTAACTTGAGGACGACAGGTCTATGATCTGAAGTGAGGTCGCTGATGACCTGTATGCCTCTGAGATGGGGTTGACGTTTTAAGGAGGGCAATATCTAGTACATCCGGTCTGTGGTTCACATTGTGTGGAAGTGCGTTTGCATCAACGGAGCAAAGACATTGAAATTAAGTTTTTCTGACAATGCACCTGTGATAAACCTCGAAATTGTTACTATGACTATTCCATCGGTGTGCTTGCTATTGAAGTCGCCAGGCCAAAATGACGCGCCTCCTATGAAATAGTTTCTCGAAGTCGGATTTCGCGAGTTTTGATGTAATATTACACGATATATACCGATGCTATTGCAATAGGCGCGTGTCCTGCTAATGGGTAGCATACAGATCGAGACTTCACATGCTTAAGAGTCGACGGCGTGACGATTGCTACGCTGTGCGGTAGAGTACTTTTAATACATGAGGTGTGCCGCCGTGCGAAGCGCCGGTCCTGTCATTTTATGATGTTATAGTTAGGAACTTTAGGATCGCCTTTACCTGGTTTTCAAGAATGTCTCCTGCACTAGTAAAACGTCTACGTCATTTTCGCGAAGAAATTTGAAATTTCGATATTATAAGCGAGGCCGTTTGGATTAAAAGGATATATTTACTCGCGAGACTTTAGATGGCCCGGGCCGTTCATAACATTAATTGGTGTATTATCCATTATGTCCGGTAATAAGGTCGACTAGTTGCCTACACTTGCGAAGTATGGCAAGGCGGGCTCCGAAGTTTCCGATTGCGGCGTCGAACTCCGTGGTAAGACAATCGAGCTCGGTGAAGTCGATCTTTTCGGCAAGTTGTTCTAGGGTGCACCGCGTGCGAAATTCCGATAACGTGGTCTCCCGGATAGCTATAGGGGTTGCTCAAGGGCCCCAAAAGCCCCGAACAGGTTCTCGCTTTGTCGTAGGCGGTGGGGCTCAGTACCTGCAGCTTTCTGGGTTGGCCAGGGAAGCTAAGAGGAACCTGGCCGGCCTAAGGTGTAAGGCCGGCCGTGGAGGAGCTGCACCAAGCGGGCTGAACAAGCCCGCTTTGGATCTGCCTTTAGAGGTGCGAGGACGGGTTTGCAGGAGGTAGGTGTGCCGCCCTTCCTGTCTCTCCAACCAAGGTGTGATTAGATAACAGACTCGGGAGTCTGTTACCTAACTCGGGGCCGGACGAAGGGCGCGCTAGTTCCGTCGCGCCCAGAGGAGCAGATGGCCGTAAGGCCGAGATGGACTGCTTCGGCGGCCAGCGCCGGTGGGGTTAGCAGATGAGTGCAAAACGTTTCTGTGACCCCACCTAAAAACCTCAGGAAGGAACAACGTGGCGGTTTTAGTCGGTGCAGGTCCGACGCAACCCGTCTTTGCCCCGCGAGGACGGGTATGCGTAGGCATTTTCCCAAGGTAAAAAAAAAGGGTGCTCCCAGCGCTGCCATTCCTATGGCTGGCGTCTGGGGCGCGCTACGCGAGCGCTAGGTGGTGCGCGTGGTGCGGCGCTACGCGGAGCCCTGGCCCGGTTTGCGGCGGTGGCTGATGCCATGCGGGCAGAGGAGCACTACGCGGACCGCTAGACGAGTAATTGCCACGCCGGAGCAGGCCGGAGTGGCGGGAAGGATACGAGGGTTGGCACCTGGGGCGCCTAGGTACGGATTGAGGTGGAGGCATCTTACATTTGGGTGCTTTAGGGCACCCTGGTAGATGCCGTGTGGCCTGGAGTTTTAGTAGTTGACGCATGCCGCGGCTCAAAGGTGAGCAGGGTGTCCTTATCCATGGGACGCGGACAGTTGGAGTGCCGTGGTCGCCAGGACATTTGACGCAGCGAGGTCTAGCGTGACAGTTATGGGCCGAGTGCCCGTATATTTGGTAGTTGTGACACTGCGCGGAGAGTCCGTTCAAGCGAGGTGCTTCGAACGTGATGCGAGTGATATCGCAGATATGTCTAAGGTCGTATACCTTTTTGCCCTCTGGGGAGCGCTCTAAGGTCAGAAGGACCACATTATAAGGCTTTCTTGTTTTTTTAAGTGTGTAGCCCTAATTGCCAGGTATTCAGTATACCCTCGCTTTGATGAAGTCTAAGATGTTTTGGGTGGCCATCTCCTTCAGTCCTTTGACGACCGTCCGAATTACGCGCTCTTCCGGGAGCGCGTAAGTATATTAACAGACATGGTTCTTTTGCAGATTCGACGTTACGTTTCGGTTGTGCTTCCACCGTCTCAAGTTGTAATTTAATCCCTTGTTGAGTCAATGGCGTAAACTTGTACTTATTGGATAGTGCCGAACCTTAATTCTGCCACTTCTCCTTGGATCGGATGTATAGTGGCGGCGGCTTTTTGGCTCTATGTGAGACAGTTGGTGGTTTCCGTGAGGCGGCTGAAGTCTCAGGAAAGTATTTCTTACTCAGAAGCTTCAGCTAGATTTCCTTAAGTGAGAAATCTTTTGCTGATATTTTCCAATCTTCACCCTAGTTCCATCACATAATCCTTCCAGGTTTATCTAAATCTCCTACTCCTACAATCCTCATCCAATAATGTTTCATACCGTCGTCATTTCTTCTCTCAGAGAACCTCTTCAATCCTCTCATCAAGCTTAGGTTAAGGCGCTTCAAGCACATCAGGCTATTACTAAAACACCATCTTCTATGGGAGTGTTTTTAGCAGTCAGGCCACCTGATGGGAAGTGGACACCGATGCCCTAGACATTGCAATACCAATGGTATCGCCATCGCGCCGCCTACGGTGAGACATAGGGTGTGACGTCTCGTTTGCGTCTTCGTTGGTTACGATGCCCTTCAAACCGGAACACAGCAGTGTTTTCACACTACTGCTTCGCGGCAGAAATAACAATTCTAAGCATTCTTCAGTGGATGTAGTCGTCATAAAAAAATTATATCATTAATATATTCCAACCCTCTGTCTGTGCAGTCAAGGAGATGAGGTTGAAGCCTGGATCTCGCTTCAGAATCCCAGGCTAGTAATGTCTTCAGGGTGATAGGTCAGACAGGTATGCTGGCTGTGCCATTTTAGTTTCTAGGAACATGGTATTTTACCAAATAGATCTTCCTTCCTACAGTTATGCTATTTTTGCCGTTGCTATTAGATCTCAAAATATTTCTTTCTCTCTGTTTACATCCTTGATCCTGATCTTGCTCTCTTCTCTGAGATTAAAACATATCATAATTAGTCATCTCTGCTGCCTGCTGTCCTGTCTTCCACTTATGGAGTGATCATTTTCTGCCCTGACTCCCTTAGACCTGATCCTAATGTTTACCTTTCTCCATTCTGGATTATCTAAGCACATAATCAATTCTTAGTTTTTAACTGTGACATCGTTCATTTACAAAGTTTGTATAGCAGAGTCTAATCTAAAACTTGACGTTGGCTAAATCTATAAAACGCCACTAATCCAAAGATCTGAACTGAACTGAAGTTTTACTGGCTCTTCTTTCCTTAATCCATCAATTTTCCTAAACAATCATGGTCAGCTTCTCTTCTATTCAGATTTACCTAAATAACAGTTTTTTACCCAAAAGAGCATAAGATCATCCAAGACTCAACTGTATTCTAAGGATAAATTAGTTGTCAATAAATTTGATGGCTCTTCCGTTATGGATATAGAATAGTCTTGACCACCGAAACGACCTATTATACATGCCAATAACACTCTTAGTTTTCAGAGAACGAATCTCCCATATTGTACTACCAACTTCGAGAAACAACAATCACATAGCAACTTTTTAAAGATAGTTGTCTTCTATAGTTTTGTGAGAACCGAATTTATAAAGCCAATACCGTTAGGCCACGGAGGTGGTTTGACTAATGTTTGTCGTTATTAAAAGCCATTAACTTAAAATTAGGAACATATTACAATGCTTTTACATTTATCTGTCTTCACAAATAGCAGATAAAGAAAACAATTCTTTAAGTCATTATTTTCTATATCCACAACTTACCTTACCTTCACTTTTGTATGGCGTTAACAAAATGGAAACTAGTGAAGCTACACTATATTTCAGAAAGATAAAGATTGAAATAATTAGTATCCATCAAACACAGTAAAAACTATTATGGTGCTTTATACCAGCCTCATAAAATGTTTTATGGGTTGTTTAATAGCTTACAAACAGAAAAAATATAATAAACTCAAACGTGCAGAATTTTTAGAACCTTCATTACTCTTCCGAACACAAATGACACAAACTATAAATCAAATGAAAAAATGCTTTTAGCAGTCTGTTCATTCAGTTTGGTACTGCGATGCATGTATATTGTTATTATTCGTTGATATATTATATGGTTTGTTTATTTTAAAATATAGCCAATTTTTGGTTTTCTTCTAATCGATTTGGTTTTTTAACGTTATAATAGTTATATAAATTTTACCAAAAAGAAAAGAAGACCGACAGGTAACAACGTGCTTTCTTCGTACGAAACTGCGTTGCGCTTTCTGCCACCGCATTTTAGATCTCGATAACTTTTATTGTATTCATTTTATAAAATGTCGTCTATGACGCGTTTATAAATGACACAATAAAAATATTTCTAATGCAATAAATTGTAATATAAACTCAGATTTTTATTATAGCATAGGTTTTAATTTGCCCGATTGCAATTTTTAAAATATTTACATTAAATGCTTATTGTGTTATTCTTACCTTTATATATGCTATCACGGAGTTGTTGCAGACCACAATAATTTAAACATGCTATGCGGCTGCATGGCAACACAAATATATCAGGATATAGACAGATTAATGAGCAGACATCTTTAAAAATTCGAGGTTGTCATGTATATTTATAATAAAACTCTTAATTAGTACGCAATATAGCTATAGTGGGAACTGCCTCTCTAGCCTGAGTGATAAGGAGCTTGTGCCTTAGTTATCCGAAGGTCTCAAGTTCGAATCCTTCGGGAGTATTCAGGATTTTTTCTTTGTTTTTTTTTTCTTAGTTGGTTGGTAATTTAGTGAGAGCCGTTGACTCAGTTTACTGTTAAGTAAAGATAATCCAGTATGCTTTGGTATTGTAATTGTAAAAGTCAGATACCTGCATCCTAACCATTAATCGGTTTGCCATCCTATTAAAACAATAGTCAGTAAAGAAAGACGTTGTTCTTAAATAAATAGATTACCTAAAGGTAATTACCATGAGATTGATTATTGCTCCACAAGAAGCAACGATATAACAACAACAGACTTTTTTGTTAGACCCTCTATGCTTGTAACGAGTATGTTCAGAGTGATTTCATGCGCCATAACAAAAGAACTTGTTAAGTGAAGATAACTTTCTAATGTACGATTAATAAAGGAGATCAGTCCCAAATAAATTGAGACACGCTTTACAAGATAGACAAGACGACATTGACTGTTATGACACCTGAGTACTTCCGACTTTATATCAACGAACTGCTCAACACTCTCATAGCGAGTTCTAATACATCGGAGAGATTGCGAGCTGACATCTATTGACAAAACTGAAACATCAGCATTAACTTTCGCAGGCTGTCTTTCCGATATCGTCACGTAAATAAGTAAAGTAAGAGTTGGTATTAATTATATGATTAAAGACATATTTGAGTTAATTTATTATTTATTCTTATCATACGTATTAAGGTAACAGCTAAAATTTTTAAAAAATATTTTCCTTAAATTGATTGTTGAGAATTTTAAAGGAGCATGGTAAAAAATATAAACATTAGTAATATCCTGATCAAAATAGTAGTTTTATATGAACAAAGTGACGATAAATGCACTTTGCGTAATAATGTCTTGACAAATAAAACTTTTGCACCAAAAGATCTCCGTCTACCAACTAGCTGAGATTTAATACTATTAATATTGATAAATGATTTTTTTTAAATCCCGAAACTTTCGGTTACTTGGGTCACAATTTTACGTATTAATTTACAATTATTTGATTCTACATAACTATCTTACTAATATGCTGAAAAGTGTTTTTTTAATAGAGCATAATTTGTCTTATAATATCCTAAAGTCGATTACGTCATTAGATAAAGTATTAAGAGATCAATAACTGCTTAGCTGTAGCTAAACATTACTAGCTTCAACTCTCAGTTCAAATAATAACATTAAGTAGAGATTGTCAAACAAGTTTTATCAGGGTTCAACATACAGTTCCTATTCCGTGAATAAGACCAGCCTAATTTACTAATGAATTATTATCGTTACTTAAGTTCAAACTGAAATATATTGTAACATTGTTTTCTGATTAATGTGACCATGTTGGAGTACATATAAAATCAAGAGTAAGTGTTGTTAGCATCAAGTACTAAAACAACGAGCATTTATTTTATTAAAATAAAACAGAACTCTTGTTTTGTCATGACTCTTTACTTGTATCACTTAAAATTTTAATCAAAAACAATAGGTAGTTTTATAATAAATTATCTAAAGTCATTTGATATTTTATTAAAAAAATATTTGATTACTGAAATCAAAAACATATTTAACTATTATCATCATACCTAGTAGTATAAGCGTGTGTTAGAAACCGGAGGTCATGGTTTCGAATCCTGCAGGGACTCAAAATTTTTCATGTTGTTTCACTAGATTGGTTGCGAGCAATTTCAGCCTGATTGTCTGAAAAATAAAATGATCCATGCCACGGATGGATATGTAAAAATTCGATCCACCACAGCCGCATTAAACCAGCGTGGTGAGATACGGTCCATAAACCCCCTAATGGATAGAAGGTGTATTAAGGGAGTCCTATGTCCAATAGTGGACTATCACAGGCTGATGATGATGATGTTAGTAATGAAGTTATTAAATCTTCTTAGCACTTCTTTCCATTATTGCAAAAACGTAAAACTTATCTGAACTGAAAATCGTTTAATATAAGCAACGCTATAAGTGATATTTTTCCTTAAAGATTTAAGAAAATACTAATATAATTCAGTTACCGATAATTCGTTAAGATTTTTATGAATTATCTTTAAAATAAGATGCTTTGGATGAACATAAAAAGCCTGTGTGCTGTACAAAGAAAAATTAACAGAAATTATTTTTTTTCTAAAATTAAAATTGAAGCGAACTTTGAATCTCAAAAATAAACAAATATTGCAATTATTATTGGCAGAATAAAAGTGTTTTTCATACTTAACACCGAACAAACGATTTTTTCTGGCGCAGAAATGTTTGTTTATTTTTATTTCTTGCTTTTATATTCAATGAAATAGCAATTAATTATTAAAAAGTGAAGTATTAAAAAAGTACAAAGCTAAAGAGAGATTTTTAAATTTTCATCCTGTGCTATAATCCATTATTTGTTTATAAATTCATCTGAATTATAAGCACGATTTTATATAAAATTGTTTAATTTTTAATAAAAACAACAAAAGAGTGACTGTGGAGGTGCTGGTATTTGAACCCAGGACTTTCAGCATGCAAGCAAACCACTCTATCACTGAGTTACGTCCTGTATGAAGAAGCTCAAACTTGAAACTATATCTAGAATTATTGATTAATTGCAGTTGTAAAATGTGGAAGGACGAAGTTTTGATGCGTTTATCCTTTTCTAATTGACCTCTCGCTTGTTTTAAATGTGATATGATATTGATATGCGACATCAATAAGGGGAAGAAAGCATATTTTTGGTTTTTCCTTGGTAGTAAAATAATTTTTTGATATCCCAGAATTATGTAACTAATATCAACGTTATAATATTTATAGGTGTAAAATTTACTTGACATTGATGTTGGATCACTTGCTTTTCAAAGCGATCATATGGTTAGGGTTCAACTAACCAAATCAGAAACTCCACCTTAAGTCTGTTTTTCGTCAGATTTCAAACCAAACAATTAAAAGTTTAAAGACTAGTTTATATGAAAACTTAATGTTGTAATATTTCATTAATTAATACTAAACTAGTTTACATCTAAACTGTAGCAGTTTATAAGCCGTTCCACGTTCATTATCCGAATTCATTTTCTCGGTCGTTGAACTCGGTGGAACTGGTTTCATTGCATTTCCAATTAACGAGTCCTATTTCAGAAATAGACCCTATAATGATCTCAAACAAGTACACCTACTACCTGTTTTATTTGTATCGATGTAATGTTTAAATATTTGTGTTTTGTATTCGAATAACAGTGTATTTTTAACCAAATATACATGTTCGACTGCAGTTCTATCGTCCAAACACACCAAATTGATTTACCAATAATCTCCTTTCCTTTCTTACTATATCGCTCCTTTCGTCTGCCCTCCTTTTTCCTTTTAATTTTCTCATCTCACAAGAAAGAAGGGGTAAAGGAGAATACTTCGTGACCAGGGTTGGCGCAAGCGCCTCGCAGTCAGTAATTGCCTTCAGGAGTTCCTACGTAGGCGCATCATATTTGAAAGTCACGCGACGCAGGACAACGACGTCGTCTGGCCGGATTACGCACTAGGTCGCTTCCTCGCTTCCTGGTCCTTAAATAGGATCCACCATATCACCGTCACTCGAGCTAGTTGGTCCAATCAATTGGTTGGACAAACTTGAATGACCACGCGCCCGCCAACCATTAAATTTGGTCCATTACAGAGCCGGACAGATAATTACCTGTCCATGTACTATCGAGTTGATACCTTCCTAAAATATCATAGATTGCGTAACTATATTTGCAATTGTCAAATACTTCTGATCGCGGCAATATTTATATCATATAACTTGATCACGTGGTCATTTAATACATGCGCATGTAGATACTTGTTTATGAAGTAATTTTAATATTGTTGGGGTTTATTTCATTAATATTTTATAATTTATTTCGCCTAACGCTTATCGGCCACCGCATTCATCTGTTGTTAGTACCTATCCATATACTTTGGTAGGTACTTGAGTACTAAACGCATTATTTTCAAATCGCTATATATAATAATCGCTCATATATATTTACGCATATAATTGCATCGATTTAGCCATTAGGCGTCATCACGCATTCAACTTGTATATCAACGCATTTGCGCCTAACGCTGTATGTAGTTATAAATATTAATAATTTAATTTCATTTCGCTATGTACGTGGATATATTCAAGATGCCACCTAAAAAAGACGCACCTATTTCTATAACTAACGCTAATCAATTAACTATTTAAACCGCTAATCGTGACGCTTTATATGCACGCATAAATAATATATATGATAAAGCATAATGCGCTCTTAACAATAATGAAAGTAAAGAAATATTTCTCAGCAATGTTCAAACGTTAGAAGACATGAGAAATCAATTTAGTACTATTTTAGATAGTAATAACGCTTTATTAATCACTGTTGATCCAATCACTGAAATAGATTACTATATTCTTTCCGATTTCAAAAATGTATTCTATATTTTACACATTATTTCATTGTGCATTGAATCCGCCTTACTTCAGAAATATAAACAAAGTGTCGCATGCGCCATCTCGAGTTACGCCAATTTAAATTGCATCGTTTGACTTGACATCGACATTGGCCTCATTTCTACATAAGTTTTAGGTCTAACGTGCATAACAAGACTCCCTTGCTAAGTGACAGGACAGGATTGCTATTACCTTTTAGGCAGATTAACTGGAAATCCTTTTAATGTTTTTGCTGGTGTTACACCATGTTAAGTAAATGTTTTAAAGTCCTCAGGAGGAGGAATGTGAAAGAGCACATACTTCTTCTATAAAACGTATTTATTCGGGTCGCTATTGTATCGCTTTGCCCTTCAACAGAAACCCTCAGGAGTTGGGTAATTCTCGTGCTAGTGCACTTCGTAGGTTATTGCTATTAGAACGCAGACTTAAAAATAACAGAACTAGAGAAGGTTACAATAATGTTCAAAAAAACACCTCGCTCAAGGATATATTTTAGAAATTCAGTCAAAGGACTCTGAGAATGGTTATTTCATACTGCGTATACACAAATGCCATAACGGCTTGATCTTTAAATGACGTGTATGTAATTTAAAGCTAATTTGCAAAGCCGATATGTTTCAACTTTGCTAGAATTTTCTCTTATTCCAATCGCTTTAACGTCTGACATTAAACAGATGTATTTGCAAATTCGAGTTAGAGCAGAAACAGAGAAAGTATCAAGTAAATATTATTTAGATTTGATCCTCAGAACTTTGCACAATTCGTATCATCATCAAGCTTACAATTTGAATACAGTAAAGAGTTATTCAAGATAGAGAGAGTAATACAATATTACCACATTATGCGGTTGATATCAACATCAATCAAATATAATTTTTACTTCAGGAAACGATTATTGTTCTACCAATCATCACCTATAAATATGCTTTAGTTGCGCAGTGACGCTTGATTCCATTTACATTACGCTTATTAAATTATTCATATCGTTCGGTATTCTTTGTCTCCCACCATGCTATCATTTTTTGTCCAAAACAAAATGACATCTCACTAATTGGGCTAAGAAAAATAACAAATCCGAACTTGGTAATTACATTTCAGTGTCGAGACAATTTTGACAGCGGTTGTTATTGAGTTGCGTCTGTATTGAATTGAAAGGTGAACGGTATTGAAGACGTGAACTAAGGTGGAATTCTGTTTTTTGGTTTAAGTAACTTAATAAAATTATTAAATATATTTTTTGTAACATATATACATTAATTTAATATTATTGTTAACTATACTTAGTATTAGAACTTATGTATTAGTTTCAAATAAACACTAAATGTCATGATAAACAAAAAATAAATTAAGTGGATGTATATTATAAATTTAATTTTTTGTTGTAATTTTTACATTTTTATATACCCAATAATAAATACAGATCAGTTGTTAACCTATATTTTTCTTAAATAAGTGTTTTCAGTTTAAAGGCACTATGGCCAGTGTATTTACTGGGTGAATGGGATTAACATCTTACGTCTCTCACGGTAGGCAGCGCGTTGGTGTACCATTGTATTGCCAGCCAGATAAGCTGACCACTTACCTGGTGGCCGAATGCTAATTACTGGACGTTGACGCGCTGCGTACTTAATAAAACACAAATACTTTAAACGACTAAAACGTACAAGAAATGGAGTAAATAGGGTCAAGTCTGAGGCTCAATTTTAATTGAACGGATGTATTACTATTTAAAATGTTTTTAAGTTTCTGTTTAAAGAATAGTTCTTGCGATGAGTTTCCCCATTGTTTTTAATGGACTTATATTTATGGTGTTTTTGTTTCTTAGTTGGGTGGGGCAATGCAAGCCGATGGCTTAGTGTCCTGTGCTTTAAGATCCATGCATATTTCGGATGGGAACGTAAAAAGTCGGTCCTGCACCTCATCTCTCCCCAATCATGTCGGTTTGCCATCCCATAGGATAATTTCGCTAAATGGAAAGAGCGTGAGCATCTGTCTTTGCGCGTATACTTGTCCACCATAATATCTATTGCGTGGTTAACGATCTCCTAAATTTAATGAAGCTTGTCTTAGTTATAATCGACCTTGAGGAAAACAAAGATATCACAACAATAAACTTTATATCAACAATCCTCTATGCGTAACAATCTGTTCAAGTGATATCATGCATGTAGCAAAAAAATTCTACATAAAATAATAAACGGGATCAGTCCCAAGTAGTTGGGCAACCGCAATACAAAAAGTAAATATAGCAGGTAAATAAAATTCAATTAGGGTGAATTTCCAAGCGTTTATATAACTAACTGCGTTACCTCTCTTCAGCGCGTTTCAATACACCAGAGAGATTCTGAGAGCGACATCTATTGAGAAAACTGTAACATCAGCTTTGAATCTCTGCTTTGGCTTGTCTTTCGATATCGTCCGTATGATATTTAAGGTCAATTTAGTAGGTAGTGAGGAATTGATTACATGTTGAAGACATGTTTGACATTTTATTATGAATTATTTTTATTTTGTAAATAAAACATGTTTTACCTAGGTTTCTTAAAATGATTGTTGCTATTTAAATGGAGCTAAGCAACAACTGTATTGAACTTTTCCATATTAAAAAAAATAATATCCTGATAAAATAATACTTTATTTGAACTCAAATTCAATTTCAAACTCTTATTATCTTTATTCAAAATAGAAGTGTAACGCTCGCTTATTGATTGTCAAGGACCTTTACCACCGGTTCGGAATAGGACGCCTCCAGCCTTCTAAGAAGAACCAACAAAAAACTCAGAGAGCCTATTTTGTCTTCTTTTAAAATAATCAAATATATACATATAAATTTTCTTATGAGCTACATACAGTTCTATCATACGTATATTATGACTTGAAAAAGCCTGGAGCGAGCATTCCATTACCAGGCTGTGTTATCATTTATAAATTCATTTTATGTTATATATATATATATATCCATACTACTTTTTTAAATTTATTAACGAGTTAAATTCTGAACTTTGCTGGGATTTTGTTGTAAAAGCGTTTACATTGTCCCATAAAGATTCTTATTCTTCGCTAGTCTAGTTCTTGGAAGAATTTAATTATATTTATTTCTAGTATTTATGTTATGTGCATCACAATGTCTGCGAAAATCATTTCTATTTTTGGCACATACATTAGGTTTTTCGAAAATGTATTGAGAGTAACTTTTAACTGAGTTTGAGGACAAAAGTCGTATTAGTATCCGCCACTTCGCCCTACAGTAGAATGCCATAGACATTACACTGTGGAAATAGCTAAAAGTTACTAACACAGGCCATCTCACATGAGTTAATGGTGTCTGATTTTCTTGCAGCATATACTGCAGAGCTGAGTTTATTCAACAGCCTATTAATATGAGGCCCCACTGCAATCTAGTATCTATTGTTATTCCCAAAACACGAGTTGACTCAACAACGTCTATCTCTTCCTCATCTATAAACACTCTTTATTCGGTCTTAATTTGGAAGTCATAAATTTAATACATTTTGTCTTCTTTTGGTTTAAGTAATTGAAATTAAGCACTAATCAGTGCGTCACTCTAGGGAGAGTATCTGTATACATCGTCATTTATTGATGCGTGTCGTTTAACTTTAAAAATTAAAGGAAGTATCATCAGCAAATAAACTATCTCTTCGTTTTATTAATAACTATATGGTAAATCATTTTATATAGATGTGAAAGAATAGGCCATAGAAAAGACCCTGTGGGACACCCATATTTTACCGGGTCCCAGGAAATCTTTTACCATTCACGTCAACCCTCTGAGGTTCGATGGCTAACAAGTACGAAGACAAGAAGATTGAGACCGCGGCGAATAAGAGACCAAAGAACTTCATTAAACAAATAAAAACATTTTCGCATCGAAAAATCTCCTTTTATATTTATTTCTGTCTTTAAGTCTTTCTTTTATACGATTTATATTATTATAGATTTTTTAAAAATTCGTTTCAATTTAGGTTAACTTAGTAACAATTTAAGGAGTTAATTTACGATTATTAGTTTCCATAAAACTATTTTCTAATTGCTAAAAACTGGTTTTATACAAGACAAATATAATGTATTTATAATAATGTTCTCCAAGTCGATTACTGATCAATTTTAGAGATCAGCGAACTGCTAGCCGTAGAACAAACTATCAACAGCGTCGATTCCCAATTACGAGTAACAACTTTCCCTAGCTATTGTCAAACAAGTGTTATTAGGTCCAAGCAAACCATTCTATTTCTTGTGAGTAGGATTTGCCAAATTTATTAACACATTTTGACCGTTCACAAATAAGAATTCAAGTATAACGTAGCACTGCCATCAGGAAAATCTTTATGATGAATGTTGATGTTGGAGTGAATAACAGATAAACAGTAAAAGTAAACTTTGACTTTGATAATGCAAAAATACTACTATACATTAAAAATTTCAATGTTCCAAAATGTCTTGCTATGTCACGAGTCCTTTCTCGTGTTTAATTAAATTATTTGAAATTTGTTATTATTTTATTATATAAATATATATTTACTAAAAAATAGTAATTGAACTTTTATTAATGTTTTAAACAATGCATTTTATTGTGAGTTTAGGTTACCATGAAAAGTTGTAACATTTAAATATTGACCCATAATAAACAATGTACATCGACTGCCTCTGTAGCCTTGTGGTATGGGCGTGATGTTTTAGAAACCCGCAGATCGTGGGTTCGAATGCTGCGGGGACTAAACAAATTTTCATTGTTGTTTCCTAGTTCGTTAGGGCAATTTGGGCCGAATACCCATATGTATGAAAAGTAAGATAATTCATGCGTCGGATGGGCATATAAAAAGTCGGTTCATCCTCTAACCCCTCATTGAAACAGCGTGGTGGGATACGGTCCAAAACCCCCTAATTGGTATGGGTGTATAAGGGGAGGTCTATTTCAATCAGTGGACAGTCACAGGCTGATGATGATGATGATGAAACAATGTAGGCATCGGAAGTATGATGTTACGAAAGGCAAATATATGTAATAGAATAAAAAAAATCATTGAATAATTAATTTTATATTTATGAAGCATTTCAACTATAGTTCTCAAAACGCATGGTCATAAGTATTAGTATTAACAGTATATAGAAAGGTGGAACTAATGCCAAAAGGTATTTATGCAACCACCCTTTGGGTGTACATAGAACAATCAGTAGGTGCATCATGGAATGAAACTGATATGAAATTTGATACAGGTAAGATGAGGCGGGCTTACTATTTTTGTCCATAAACATTAAAACGCGTTTTGACATTCTTAGACCTTAATACGAATGTAGGACAGAAATATACTAAACAGGTGTTTAAGTAACAATTACATAAATCATTATTTAATATGATATTAAATAACTTCTATTAAAATATTATAACTTTACTTGTTTCGAAGAACAATGATGACTTCCTAGAACCTCACAACAAATTCATCTAACTTAAAGTAACGTTTTATTGTCCTAGTCCTAAGGGACGTTAACTTTTGTTTCTTGACGATCTGGATATGACAAATGTTCAAAGTTCCTAAAACGTTAGCAAGTATTGCAAAAAATAGTGGCGTAATTCACATTGGGTTTCATATAGTGATGTTGGTACAGTTTGGAGCTATAAGAAGTTTCAATAAGTTTTATGATTACTACAGTGCATGTACTTTTGGTTTCAGGACAAATATCTCTTCCAGCCTACTTGCGATGATAGAGATAAAAAACTTCAACGTTTTAGGAGTTTTAGACTTATTAAAATTTAAGGTCCAAAACGAAATTACTGCAATATGCTGGTTTGAAGGGTATCTATTGACGCAAATACTAAGTAAACTAGAAGTATTACCCAATGACTTAGGGCGGCGTCTTTTGATCAATTTCTTCGGCGTATTATTTCTTACATCATTTACTAAAAAACGCTGTTTAGTTTTTACAAATGTTTAAATTACATAAATATTTAACAAGTCAAAATGCAGTTTGTTGAAAAACTTAATATATCGTTACATAGATTTTCATTGTTTACCAAAGCTGACGAGGAGTTCGGTCACCTGACGATAAGTCGTCATTGACAATCAGTGGCAATCAATGGCAATGCCAGGGGTATCGTCATCGCCCTGTCTACCGTGAGAAGCAGGGTGTTAAGTAAATATGCGGGCTCTAGTGCCGTTCAAACCGAACAGCTTATGTTTTCACGCTCTTGCTTTTGACAAAGAGTGATTATTGTGCATAGCAAATTATTTTCTTTAAACATTATAACTGAATGATGATCTCAAATGCAGCTTAATTTTATCTGTTATTGCCTTATGCTTAAGAAATCGTTGTTTAAAATAACCCGCATTAAATACGAGTTAATTTTATGCCTATAAAATTTTACCAGGTACTCAGAAATAATACCACTAACATCGATATATCACACATGAGAACAACGACAGAACCATGTATTTTCTTTTTCAATATCGAGTATTAAAAAGGTCAATAATTATTGAGGCATATTTTCTCTTACAAAAATATGCTACGCTATTGATTAGAAATCAAAAAGTAATATCCTAATACGATGCAATCCCAATCCCTATAAGGATAATTTTTGTGAAGCCACTGGCTTATTAAATTTCATTGTTATCTGATACCGGGATTGTTCACTGGATTTTAAACACTGAGCAAATGTAATTAAATTTTCCACGTATCCATAGCACAGTATTGTAGTGTATTGGACTAACATTATACAACGTAATCTATTAGTTGCAGTTTATTATATTATAACAAAAGTACTTTATAATATAGCTGCAACCTTGTTGCTAATTATTGAGTGAAACTTTTTTATCGTGGTTGGAAAAAAATTTAGTATAACATTTTTTCGTTACGCGCCATCTTTTTTTAATTCTAGGGTTATGAATTGTTTATATTTAAGCTTGAAGTTAACATTTCAGTAACAAATACCACCTATACGTAGGCGTGATCATGTTATTTCTTTTTCAAGTTTCATGTTATTCAAGCTTAACCTGTGTCATTCTTTCACTTCTTATGAGTGTCGCTAGTACACGCACACATTTTTTTCTATTTGGACATGGATTGATCCAAGTGTCACTCTGGAAATGTACTTGGTATTGAGATGTACTTAATAGTGGAAAATGATAAACTGGGCAATAATAATTATGTACTTGGACAAACTGCACAGTACACAACGATAGGACACATCCTGAATGGAATAAAGAGAAAGTTTGATTACTTGCTTGGGATCCTATAATCAAATTTAAGGCAAAATATTTCAAAACGCAAGACCTCTGGATGATGATAATTAAGATACATTTGAAATTGAAATTATAAACGCGGTTAATGCGTAAAAAGTATTTTCTATTTATGATAGCAAAATTACTTCATTTTATCACATTTTATCACGGTTTCCATATTTGCTAGCTATTGCAAACGTATTAAACGAGGACTGCAAATTATCTTATATTATTAACGCAATGTTTTTGTTTCTTTAACTTAGAATATGTTTTACTATATGAGATACTAGCGACTCCCCGGCTCCGAACAGGTTGCAATACCTATAAAATCTATGGAAATATATTAAATTTCAGCTTTTGCTCCTAAAATATTATGCATGGATTATACATATAAACCTTCCTCTACAATCACTCTATCTATTAAAAAGCAGCATTAAAGTCTGTTGCGTAGTATTAAGTTAAGTAAACATAGAGATATAGGGGCAGAGAAAGTGACTTAGTTTTACTATGTAGTGCTAAAAATACTAGAAAAATTTTTGGTTAATATCTCTTTTAGTTATACAGAATTCTACGATTACTTAGTTGCTGGATAATCTGAAATCCAATAATTAAAACATTAAGTGCATTAAAAAAATGTGGTGGGCAATGGCATGCATGCTGTTTTTATTCACAATTAAATTAAAAATAATATTAATAAATAAAATCATCACCTAATATGAATTAGGAAACCTGGGTTGGCCTTGTTATTAATTATAGTTTTTAAATAATAATAGCCATAATTTTTTAATAAAAATTATACATAATTTTTGATTAACGATAATAAAAATTTCAACAGTTCTGCACAGCAATTATCGATTAATTGCTGTTGGAATCGATTGAAGAAATAATGACACGTTTATCTTTTCTAATTGACCTCTTGCTTCTTTTATAAATCAATGCCTTGAATTCACTAACCTACCTAAGAGCACGATTCGCGATTCAGAAATAGGTAGTAATTGCTTTCGAATGTATGGATTGTATGTAAATTTATTAAAGACTGCAAAACTAGTTTTAATAGTATCAAAGGTTATTATTTTATAATGTAATTGAATTATAATTACATGAATTGACTTGAAATTATAATTACATGCATCTCATACTTCGATAAGTTTTCTCAAGCGATAGACGTTGAGTGCTCTACCATCAAAATCCAAATACAACTAAAGTTAGCTCTTTGTCAGTTTCAAACCAGATAGATTTATGGATTAGGATTATGAAAAACTGGTCCTTATAGTTTATATCATCAAACTAAATGTTTTTAATAAATAGTATAAGTAATAGCTTAACAAGTTTTACATTTTAAACTGTAGCTTTATAAGCCCATCAACAGTTATTTTCCAGAATTAAATTATCGCTCTTTAAACTCAGTGAAACTGATTCATTTGCATTTCCAATTAACGATCTTTCTGGAATAGACCCGCAATCAAATGAATAGTTCTACAATATTCTCCGAACTACTATGGGCGTTTACCTTCAGCAAAACAACCTTGTAGAATTGCATTTGTATTAATTTAATGTTTAATATTTGTGCATTTTAACAATTATCACTGTATGTTTTAACTAGCTTATGAATGTTATTTATAAGCGATCATTGTCTAATATGATATTAAATATAAATTATAAATAAAAAGTAGTTAACATGTTTACTAAGTTACCAACCTAGTGCTGAAAACTGAGCTACTAACTAAACTAAATTAAATATATTGGACACAATTAAAGCAGCGTTATTGTTATTATTCTTGCTTATTTATGAAAACTGGTGGAGGTTCTATTGCCTAGAGTTATTGCCACAATTAATGGATTAACGACTTTCAGATTGGATTGAGCTACTATTATCTAATAGTAAAGTCAATTTTAAGGTATATAATTATGGATATCTTCAGTTTTATATTTAACGCGTTTATATTTGTTAAAACAATTACTTTTTTTTATTGTCAATCTTGAATTTGTTCTAGGACAAAACGTTATATGTTGTATAAATGTTTTGCGCAGAACTCGAAATAGCTTATGATGGAAAATTTTGCCTACCACACCTGATTTTTTTATGATATCACAAATTATTTACAATAAGACATATTGTGAACAATTTAATATATAGTAGATGTTAGTGTAAATTTTCACCTTACCACCTTTATGTAAAGTATCTGTCGCTAACGAACACACTATCTTCTGTCTTTATAATATTAGAAGATTTTTTTTTTTAAATATACTTTTCGGACAAGATAGGCGATTTTACATTTGTAGAACATGAGTATAGTAGTTAGAATTCAAACGATCCTTCAGTAATCATAGATTTGCTATTCATTGCTATTACAATATATCAGCCAAAAATAATACATCATCGTTGAAAAGCTCTCTTACCTAGTCACGCAAATACTAATAAAAAGTACGTACCTCTAGAAATCAAAAATCACTTACTATAAAAGTCACTAATATATATTATTAGAGATGAAAATGCTCATAAAAACATACTTAAAATATTTAGAATAATGACCTGTTTCAACCTGCATTAGTGTTTCAACTTGCTGCAGATACTGTGTACGTACTCATAGCATTTGAAATTCATTACAAGTAATGGATGGAAGATTAGGAATACAATATCGCTACTGATAAAAGTTTTATTAGATTTTTCTACATAATACTGCAATTGTTATTTCTAATGGTCTTCTTTATCGAATATTATAATGACTAATTGTGAAATGTCCTATATAAACTAATAATGGATAAGTGTTCTTTTAGCTTAAATGCAAAAGACAGTTATTGTTGATTATATAGACTTAGACCTTGGCCAATATTTAATTTTACCAGTGGTAGGTCCCTGTTTACAGGAGACCGTCTGGGTGACCTCTACCACGGTGCCTATTCTGCCCGAAGCAGTAGTGTGAAAACTGCTGCTGTGTTCTGATTTGAAGGGCACCTGTAGCCATCATGTTACTGGGTGACGGACTTAACACCCTATGTCTCACGGTAGGCAGCGCGCTGGCGATGCCACTGGTATGCCAGTGTCTATGGGCGTCGGTGACCACTTCCCATCAGGTGGCTGACTACTCGTCTGCCTGCGTATGCCATAAAAGCTTTCGGTTTCCAATGGCAATTACACCGTGTGATTTAGTGATTTTATATAAAAATAATGGACTGTTTTATGATTCTTTATTTTTATAGAAACTTTGAATTTTAAATATAACTAATGAGATAGCTTTAATAATTGCTTCTAAAAACAAACACTAGTAACTATAAGTATGACTTATTCATATAACAATTTCTTTGTTTCCTTATGCAGTTATTATAGTATCATCAAAATTTTTGCATCAATTTATTTTCAATTTATGCTTCCTCAATAATGTGAGTGTGTTTATGTTTGAAGCCACAATATATATTTTCAAAATAATCCTAATGTGTTATTGTAAACTTCGTAAACAAGCATCACTTTGCTCAGTAAACCGTGGGTCGTAGCGCATTAGCCTGCTTTGTGTTTTCGTAGTTGTATTTGCATAATTTTGTTCACGATATTTAAATTTCTGTAGTTAATAAGTTTACTTAAAACGTGCTTAGAAAGCATTGAATAAGTTGCATTCATAAGACTACCTTTGCTAATGCAAATTTTATGGAAAAACTTAATTATTTGCTATATTTTATAAAATTTTGTTTTTTTTTTTTTATTTCCTACAAACCTTAGTGCCGTTTAACACTACATGTTGTATGTCAGTAGATAATAATACACATTTTAGGTATTCAACAGCTTTGAATACCTTTTGTAGTATAATTATGTTCTTAAAAGGTGTTTATAATATTGTCATTAATAAAATTCTTATAAAAGAAAATAATGGTTTTTCCGTTAATAACGTTACATTTTAACAGTTAAATGTTGTTTATAGTTGGTGTAATTAGTTTATACATTACCTTTTCTAACAAGATGTCATATTGAGTTTCTATATTTAAAGCCATTCGATGTGAAAAACAATAAATAACCGAAATAGGGAATGATTGAACTCTATATCAATAAATTTCTGGTAATATCTCCTTGTGCTTCAACGATACTCAGTTGTAGAACGACATGCAAAAATAAATTGCAATATGATCATAAAATTTTACTTTTTACTCCGGATAATTTAAAAAAATGATTTTAAACTAAAATATAAACACTTTCTTTTACTTACAAATCAAATACTGCAAGCATTTTAAAAGCAATAAAACTTGGTATATATTAAGCTGACTTCTTTATCAAGATAGATGGAAAGTTTTGGGACTCCTTGGAATAATCTCTTTACAAATCCATCTGATATTATATAAACTTAAACGATATGCCTCAAAATGTTTTTTCTTTATAATAATAATTCAATATCATTGTAAACTACCGGTATTGGCCCTTGCTTTACAAACCCGATGGCGTGGGTTTGAATCCCATGGGAAAACGACTTAATGTTATTATTGTTTTCTAGTTGGTTAGGAGAATTTCACCCAATTGCCTGAAAAGTAGTATGATCCATGAATCGGATGGCCATGTATAAGTCAGTTCGCCCACCAACCCGCATTGGACCAGCATGGTGAGATACGGTCCAAAAACCCCCTAATGGAGAAGGCGTGCTGTTCGTGCGAATTTCTGTGTCGCCTAACACAGCCGCAAATTGGTTACGCAATAATCTTCTTTCCCTTTTTTACTAAGTCGTTCGTTTCGCCTGCCCTCATTTTTCCTTTAATTTTTCCTCATCTCGTGAATAAAGGAGAGTAAAAGGATAATACTTTGTGACGCGGTTGGCGGCCAGCGCCACCGCTGTCGGCAATTGCCTTCAGGAGTTCCTACGCAGCGCATCATATTTGAAAGTCACGCGACGCGAATGGCTAACGCTCCGTTCTAATAGTTTTAAGTTTACCGCGAACCCCAACGGCATCAACAAAGATGCCTGCAGCTGTGCCGCCATCAGACGAGGTAAATAAATACCTCGTCTGATGGCTTCCTTTTACCGCAATCTCCAATCCGGCTTCATAACCACGTTGTCCGAGCCGGATTACGCAAATGTTCCTTTGAATCGCATCCTCGCTTCTGGTCCTTAAATAGGATCTAGCATATCGCCGTCACTCGAGCTAGTTGGTCCAATCAAATTGGCCGACGGAACTTGAGTGACCACGCACCCGCGCAACCACGTGCATTAGCATTAGGCCTGTATCCAGCAGTGAACTAAAACAGGCAGATGACGATGACGATTATGAAGAAAATTTAGATTAAAAAATTTCGGAATTATTCCTTAAGCGGTTATAAAAACTATTATTTATTTTGTTACATTATTATGGTGTTATATTATACGTGAATGTATCTAACCCGATAAACAATTCTTAGTTATCACGTTATATTTATATTATATTCTCATTTTAAATAATGTATATATGTAAGGATGAACTTATTGCACTTTACAACTCACGCAACAACAAAGAACTAACTATTCTCCTAGCTGATAAAGGTAATTCTACAGTGTTTATGGACACGTCAGATTATAATTGTAAAATAGAACAACTGTTATTGGATGAAAATACTTATAGGAAAGTCAAAACTTATTTTTTAACGTGGGAAATGCCTACGATACCCGTCCTTGCAGGGGCAAAGACGGGTTATGTCGGGCTCGCACCGACTAAAACCACCACGTTGTTCCTACTTGGCGCCTTAGAGATGGGATCACAGGGACGCTTGGCAGTCTTCTGCGACCTCACAAGCGCTAGCCGCCGGAGCAGCTCCGTCTTGGCCATCTGTCTCCCTGTGGGCGCGTCGGAACTAACGCGCCCTTCGTCTTGGCCCCTGTATTCAGGTAACAGACTCCCCCGAGTCTGTTACTCTGGAGCCAGGAGTTCCCAACCCACACAGGGACGAGACTCCCAGCCCCGAGCGGCGGCCCGGATGTTAAGCTCCGCAAAAGCGCGAAAGCGCGGCACACCTGCCTCCTGCAACCCGTCTCTCGAACCCTCCAAAGGCGCATCCAAAGCGGGCTTCTGCAGCCCGCTTGGAGCAGCCTCCTCCACGGCCGGCCTTACTCCTTAGACCGGCCAGGTTCCTCTAAGCTTCCCCGCGGCTAACCCAAGCCGCAGGTACTGAGCCCTACCGCTACGACAAAGCAAGAACCTGTGAAAGTCAAAACTTGCCCCTCTACTAAAATGTACTATATTTAATGTGCTCGAGCGATCTGTGAACACCTGACGGCTGAGCTACAACATGTTAAGCAAGTACCGCAAGACAACAAGTTTGCTGCGCCACGGCAGCGTCACGTGTCCAGTGAAGGCAGCCTTAGTCGAACAAATACCTGCTGTTCTACCCTTTGAAAGAGTGTAACTGACAAGATTGGCTATATTTTGAGGCGGGCTTCAATCATAACTTATTTCAAGATTTTGAAGAGATTGGTCAACTCCTACCACCTGTCAAGTGCAATATTCCTCTACAAGATGTAAGAATGTACAAGCTAGATTGTGACTGCGCCCTCTCTTATAATGGCCAAACAAAGCGAGCCATAAGAACCCGCGAGAAGAACCATATAGCTGACATTAAACACAAAAACAAGTCGCAGTGTGTGAACATACTTTAAATCTCCCAAACCATTATATCAGATTAGATCGACCAAAATCCTAACTAAAGAACGCTCGATTCCTACCAAGGATAATCCATGAGGCTATTGAGATTAGAAATGATCCAAATTACAATAGAGAAGATGGTTGGGTTTTACCACCTGCTTGGGACCCCATAATTAATACATTAAAACTCAAACATAATACCACTGCCGACTGTAATGATAGAATAAATTGATTTTGCATACAGACTAAAAGTATTTAAGCGCAAGTTGTCAACTCGTACACTCAGTTTTTTTTGTAGTGGTTTATTACTAACGTTTAAATAAACGCCAATCATGTAAGTTACAGCCGAAAGATCCAAAAACCAAGATACTTATATTTATTTGTTATAAAAGAAATACAATATGAAACTTATTTGCTAATTAATCTAACTGTCCACTTAGATGTGGGAAAATGAAATAAGCCCGTCTCGCATTCAATTGCAATCGGTAAACGCCCGAAACAGTCGCCTTTAACTACAAACCGTGAGAGTTGAATCAATACATTAGAGCGGCTAATTGCAAACTTGCACATTTCGATCTGATTTAAGAAAAATTTAATGCCGGCGTTTAAATATGCGCTCGAAACAGTCGCCTATAACTGTGCACCTTGACAGTTAAATTCTTGTATTAGAACATCTAATTGTTAATGGGCAAATGCTGTTCTGGTTTTAAAAAGATTAATTGCCAGCGTTTAAATAAACGACTGAAAAAGTCGCCTATAACTGCGCACCTTGAGAGTTGAATAATTGTATTAGAGCGGCTAATGGTCTTGCACGTGTCGGTTTGTTTTGCACAAGATTTATTTTCAGAGTTTTAATAAACACCCGAAACAGTTGCCTATAAATGCGCACCTTGCGAGTTGAATCAAGGCGCTCAAAGTTCGCTCTCAATCTTCCTACGCTCCCGCATGGAAATAGTACCCAGCGAATTAGTGCTGTGTCTTCGTGCGACTCTAATAGTGGGAGTGTAGTGAGTGCTCCTAGGCAGGCTCTAGTCACGTAAGTTTTTTTAATACACTTTTACACGCATTTTTTAATTTTATTTTACTTTTGCTTCCTTCAACAGGGGGCAGCTATGTACACGCCTAGCGCTCTTAAAGTGCTCACATAGTTTTAAAAGCTCGTACAGACCTGCCCACACAGGTGGCGAGGACTAGAGTTGTTACACACATCGGAGGGGATCGCCCCCAAAGGGCTAGAAGAACATGGACGTCTCCCTAGAGGAATATATGCGCACAACTTGCCCCGACATATTCGCAGAGATAAATGATAAGGACAAGAACCTCAACGCACACCTATAAAACGCCATCCAGCCCGCGGTCTTTTACCGGGCCTGATTATTTGTCTACTAGCGAGCATTTTCAATGTACTTGTAGCCACTTGTTCCTTCCTTGACGAATGGAAGGAGGCCATTGTTACCGGCATACCAAAGACGCGTAAACCACTAAACCAACCGACAAGTTATCGTCCAACCAGTCTCCTCAACTGTTTGGCGAAATTGTATGAACGCATAAGCTTGTCGAGGTTAAAGGATTACGTTTTCTCCAATGGCCTTCTACCAGACGAACAGTTCGGATTCCGTCCCAACCACTCCTGTTACGATCAAGTTTATCGCCTCACAGAATACATTCTGACGGGCCTAAACAAAAAAAAGTCAGGCCTTAGATACCATTAGACGAGAGCTGTTCTGTTCAATATCGCAAAGGCATTCGATAAAGTCTGGCACAACGGCGTACTCTCAAAATGGAGGATTGATGTGAATCCCGAAAAACTGTAGCAATATACTTCAATCGTTCTTCAGTCAGACTGACCTCCATCGTCCTACCACACGTCCGTTAAAAAAAACCGCATACAATGCTTGATGTAGGCAAGCACTCGGGCAATTGAACCTCTACGGCAAACCGATCCACTGAGAGAAGAAAGCAAAATATTTAGGTGTTACGTTCGACCGTAACATGAGTTTCAAAAGCGACGTAAAAGAAGTTAGAAGAAAAGCCGCTTATGTAATCATCTCTTCTATTTTACCAACACATATAGCAAATGCCTCTTAATTACAAACTTTCATTATACAAAGCTTGCATACGGCCGATAATGCTTGTGATACGGGTGTGTTGGGACACCCGGACCGTCGCTTTAGGTGTCGTGCCGGAGCAAACAGCATGGCACCCCCTCTTGAGCCCTTCTCTGGGCGGCGGGCACCCTCTTGCCGGCGGCCCAGGGGCTCAGTTTCAGGGGGGAAAATTGCGCATGTACGACACTCTTCGGCGCCCTGGCCTTCTTCTGCGGATAGCCAGGGCGCTGTTGGCCTCCCGCGTCTCTATCCGCGGTTTCCTTTCGGGCCATCACGTCCTCACAGAACGCAAGGACGGCGCCCCACGACCTTTCTCTCTCTAATATCCTCCGCACTACTGCAGGAAGCGAAAGGTCGTGCCCCACGGCACTACGCAGCTCTCGGCGTTGTTCAACCCAAGCTGGGCACTCCTCCAGCGCATTGTAAGCCGTCTCCTCGGCACATACGCCACAGTGGTGGCACTCCTCAGTAGGCTCCCTACAGGCCACGCGGCACAGGTACCTCCCGAAACAGTCGTGTCCCGAGATAACCTGCGTCGCGCGGAATGTTAGGGAGCCGTGTCCTCTTTTAAGACACCACTTTAATACGGGGCGTATGGCCTCTACAGTTCGACGGCTGGCGCTGGGTTGCTCCAGCCACAGCTTCAATCCTGTATAGCAAGGGAGCGCAATTCCTCTCTGCGCCCCCTTATCTCTTCTGGGGCTGGCCTGCAGCCCGAGACCTTTGCCTCCTCGCGCCAGAAGAAGAGTGACGCGAGGATTTAATCCTCTCACCAACTAGACCAACCATAGGCGGTGCAAAATAAATTCTTACGACGTGCCACTGGAGCACAGTGGTATGGAAGAAAATGTCGACTGCGATTGCAGATGCCGACATTACGCGCTCATTTAAAAACATTATCAAAAATTTCTATTAAAGAATAAAACGCAAAATAGCCCTCTGGTAGTAAACGCTGCAAATTATAACGCAGAGCCAGATGCCTCTAGTAGGAAACGTCGTACCCGTAATATACTCTTACACCTGGGTCTACTCTGATTCATCTGGATAAAGAAGGGGGCTTATGAATTCTGGACTCTCCAAGGGTCCTGCCTCACGATACTACGCACATAAGCAGGGATAACACACACACATTTTCAGGTTTACCTCGTTCAAGAGCACGGCGAGACCAACACACCGCGAACGTCGACTGTCTATTCGATTGCTAGACAGCAATCGAATAGACAGTCGACCTAATATCGGCGCCTCGGTCCGTATACCGAACGTCGATGATCCTTAAGCGACTTCTTCAAAATCAGCCCACACATCCTAAATGCGTGTGGCCATTTCTTTAAAGTTTAGGTCACCAAGTTCAAGGGATCTCGCAATCCACCAAAGGCAGTAATAGATGAAGCTACATAGAGACACAAGTATAGAAGCATAACTTCAAATACATACGACATAAGACATGAATCAATGCATTATGGCGGCTAATTGTCGGTAAATGTCGGTTTGTTTTGTGCAAGATTCAATGCCAGCGTTTAAAGAAACGGCCAGAATAGGCCAGGTCTATTTGTTAAGTATATAATTGTTTTTTAACCTATGTAACAAAGTAAGAACAAGGCTGCACAGTCTTTTTCAAATACATCAGGATATAGACAAATTATGAGCTCATCTCTATATAAATTCGTGGTGTCATGAACACATACAATAAAACTCCTAATAATAGCTATAGTGGGAACTGTCGCCGTAGCCTGGTGGTAAGGGCTAGTGCCTTATAAACCGATGGTCTCAAGTTTTGATTGTTTTTGTTTCTTAGTGGGTTGGGACAGTGACAGCTGTTGCCTTAGTTGTTAAGTAAGATAACCCATGCATGCTTCGGATGGTTATTTAAAAATGTCCTGCACCTTATCTCTCCCTAATCGTGTCGGATTGCCATCCCATCGAACAATGGCAGTAAATAGAAACAGAGTTTGTTCTAATATCATTAGCATGACCCTGAGTATATAAGTATTACTTACAAAACAAAGATATCACAAAAACAAACTTAATATTAACCCTCTTTGGGTAACGATATGTTCAAGTGATTTCATGCATGTAGTATAAAACTTCTAATGCGAAAGATAAGGTCCTATATTAGAATAAATAAACGGGATCACTTGCAAATAACTGGGCACCCGCTTTACAAAAAGAGATTATCAAGACAATTTCGACTGATATCACACCTGAGAGTTTTTCCAAGCGTTTATACAATGCTTAACTTCTTTATAGCGAGTTTCAATACATCAGAGAGATTGCGAGCGCGACATCTATTGGCAAAACTGAAACAACAGCTTTGACTTTCGGCTTTGGGCGTCTTTAGATATCGTCACATAATTAAATAGGTAGGTTGGTATTCATTACAAATTGAAGACATATTTGACTTATCTTATTATTTATTTTTGTCATACGTATAAAGATTTAAAAGGAGCTAAGTAAAAATTGTATTAAAATTTTTCAATAAAAAGCATTAGTAATATTGCTGATGAAAATATTATTTAATTACGTTTAACAAATAATTACATTTTGTTTCAAGAAAGATCTTCGTTAATATCTATTTCTATAATGATAACTAAAATATGAAAAATCCTTTAAATGTGGGTCAATGAGGTAACAATTTTATGAATTAATTCACAATTATTAGGTTCCATATAACTATTTTACTAATTGCTGAAAACTGTTTTTTATATAGGACCAATACTGTGTTATAATAATGTCCTCCAAAGCGATTACAACTACGTCGGCCCATCTATATTAACCAACTCCAAGCTGTAGTGCAATCTAATAACTGCTTAAAAGTAACAACTTTACCGAGCGCATGTCAAACTAATTTTATTACATCTAAACATACCATTCTATCTTCATATGTAAATAATGCATTATTTATCAACAAATTTGGCCGTTTTTAAGTTCCAGCTTAATTATATCATAAATATGCCATCAGGGAAATCTATATAATGGATGTACATGTTGGAGTAAATAACAGATAAAGGGTAAAAATGAGCTTTGATTTACGCAAAAATACTTTAATAAGCGCTCTCTTATTTTTATTAAAACAAATAGAATTTCGATGTACCAAAATTATCGTTTGCGAATACATTATTTATATTTTGCTATATTTATTTACATATGTAGCAACGACAAGGGAATATAAGTAATAAAAGAAAAAATCATTTTATTTTTGGTAAATTTAGTTTCTTAACTGTAAACATAAATTATATTTATTAGGTAACTGCTGATAGATTATACTTCACAAAATATAGATTATTATGTTTATTCCATATTTCAAGGAACTTACGCTAAATTTCGTAATGTCCTTAAGTTTGGCTGTAGAAAATGCCCCATATCATGAGCGCTGGAATTTTTAATGTACACAAATTTTAATAGATTAATAAAGAAATATTTTAAGATTTAAACGAAAACAAAATTTTTATGATAATAATATACTTAACGACATAGGGAAAATGCAAAACAAAAGAAACGAAAAGAAAACATTCCCTTAAATAAATAACAGGTTAGATTCCTCACGGATAACATTGAAATATTACTTGCATCAAGATTTATTTGTGCTTTTATTACGGTATTTTATACGAAACATATAAATATCCATGAAAAACATATTGAGAAATTGTATGCTTATGGGGAGGTAACGTAAATACGGTAGATTCGTACTAGAGTAATCGATCACACGGGTTTGCGGAATAACGGCGGTATGGCCTTACACGAAGCGGAAACTATAGCATTTGTAAAAAAATTACGCTTCTGGATCTCGAGACCTCTGATTGTTAATATTGCTACACTCTGATACCGGTGTGGAGTTTTTAAAATTAAAAACAGTACTAATACTAGCAGGATACTTACTTGAT
The DNA here is from genome assembly GCA_029286875.1 of Lamproptera curius. Lineage (NCBI taxonomy): Eukaryota > Metazoa > Arthropoda > Insecta > Lepidoptera > Papilionidae > Lamproptera > Lamproptera curius. The sequence continues at coordinate 46,587 of JAGSMT010000792.1, forward strand.
GATAAGTCCCATGACCTGCTTATAAAAATTCAGTGTAAAACGCCACAAGTGCGATCAGTCAGACATACGATATTACGTCTCGTTTACTACATTGTCCATAAAGTTTTTATGACTTCCTTAAAATCTTACTAACGATTAAAGGGTTACATAAATTAATGTTTAATGTCACCTGTACATATCTTGTATTACAAATATCATACAGGCCTATTTGCATCCTAAACAATGATGATTTCCAAGAACCTCACAAACAATCTCATCTTACCCAAACCCTTTTACCAGTAACGTGGGCATTTACAAACACAAATTGTTAACATTGTTTTTATTCTCTATAGTCGTGAAGGAAACATTAACATTTGTTCTTGATGAGGAAATGACAAACTGATACAGAAGTTGCTTCGTGTTTTGTTAAAGTTCGTTAAAGTTCAACCGTAGGCATTATTTTAGAAATCATTCAACTAAACAGAGGGTAATACATTGATAGAACTTTAAAGGTAGATAATGAGGTAATTCACATTGGTTTCATAAAGTGACGATTCTAAAGTTTGTTAGCTATTTGAAGTTTCCAATAATTTTATGGGTAGTACAGTGCATGTACACATTGTTTAGGGCAAATATCTCTACTAGGCCACTTGTGATGATGGAGATAAAGTCTTTACCTTTTTAGAAGTTTTAGGATTTTATATACGGATTTACGGTTTTAGGATTTTATTAACAAATTGATTTACGGAATAAAACTGTAATAGTTTTATTCCGTATATCAATTTGTTCATCCATATTTCTTATATTATTGAGTTATATTTCATATTCATTTAAATAACATAATTATTTAACAAAATATGGATTGATGAAAAACTTAACATATCATTGCAAAAATTTTTAATTATTTTCATTGCTTACCAAAGCTGACGAGCAGTTCGGCCACTTGACGATAAGTTGTCACCGACAATTAGTGGCAATCAATGGCAATGCCATCAACGCCCTGTCTACCGTGAGACGTAGGGTTTTAAGTAATTACGCTGGCTTCAGTGCCCTTCAATCCGGGACACGTTTATGTTTTCACACTCTTCCTTTTAATTAGAAATAGGCACCGCAGTGCTTTTTCCGGAGGGTCCCTGCAAAATTATTTAATTGTATGGTAAATTAATTCCTATTAGCATTAAAATTAAGCCTAATGTTATATGTTATTACCTTATACTTAGAAGACGATGTTTATAATAACCAGCAAAAAATAAAATTAATTTAATGTCTTTCAAAATTTACCAGGTACAAATATTCAACCAAACACTAACTTATCAATATATTACCATAAAACAAACAACAAAATAGTATTTTCGTTTGAATGTCAGTTGTTTAAAAGTTAAAATCATTCGGGCTTATTTTCCTTCACAAAAAACACGCTACACACAATTATGAAATCAAAATGTAATACCCTAATACGCTCCAATCCCTTAAGGATTAATTTCGAAGCCATCGGCTTATTAACTTTCATTAATATCTGATACCGGGATTGTTCACGGGATTTGAAACACTGAGCAAATGTAATTAAATTCTCTACATATCAATAGCACAGTAGTGTAATTATTGTGGCTTATGTTACGTAGTCTTTTAGTCGCAGTTCATAGTATTATAACAAAAAGTACTTTAGAAAATAGCTGCAACCTGCTTACTAAATTATTACTATTTGGGCATGGTTTGATGCAAGTGTCACTCTGGACATGTACTTGGTTTTGGAATGTATTTAATAATGGACAATGATAGAATGTGCAATAATTGTCAAAGTCAAAGTTAAAGTCAAATATCTTTATCAATATAGAATCATTACACTCTCTCATTGATTGTCAAACTAATCTACTACCGGTTTGGAAATGGAAGCCCCAGCGATTTTTTTACTTTTTCAATAAATTTTACAAAATTTTACGTTTTACCTTACATTTACTACTTTGAAATAGCCTGGAGCGAACAGTTCATTACCAGGGTGTGTTATCTATCAAGTAGTCATTACAACAATAATATCCTTTAACACACAAACGTTCTTTTACAACTGTTTTTAAATTTATTAACAGATAAAAGCTGAACGTTTTCTGGGATTTATTTATAAATTTTTTCCGGAAGAAAGAGAAAGGCCCTAAAATAGATCCTTGTGGGACCCCATACCTACCTGTACCCGGACATCTCTTGCCGTTTACGTCAACTCTCTGAGTTCGATGGCTCAAGTACGAAGTCAGAAGGTCGAGTGCGGCATTTTTGATACCATAGTGGCTTAATTTCCTGACCAAAGTATCATGCTGTACACAGTCAAATGCTTTGGTTAAGTCACAGAAGACACCTAAAGCATCGTGTGACCCTTCCCATGCCTCAAATATAGTCTTAACAAGATGCACCTGCATCGGTTGTAGAACGACCCCGTGTAAAACCATACTGTTTGTTATTAAGTATATTATGAGAATTAAAATGTATTAGTAATTGGTTAAGAATTATTTTCTCAAAAATTTTACTAAGCGCAGGCAGTATAGAAATAGGTCTAAAGTTATTGGGGTCTGTAGTACTGCCTGATTTAAATACCGGAATAACTTTACTGTGTTTCATAAGGTCAGGTACATGTAATACAATCATTAAAATAGCTGCAAAGGCAAGGTGATATAACATCAATAATAGAATTTATCACCTTAACCGAGATCCCTCACAGATCTACAGTTTTTAATGTCCAGAGATTTAAAAGCGGACAAAATATCTTTATCGCATACAATTACTAAAATAGAAATTGTCTTTACATTCTTTAATATTTTCTTTTAATAAGGACTCGGCAACAGTTGGAGAAGAAATAAGTGACTTGGTGGTAGAGACAGAATGCCTGAAAATTTTTTTCCTAAATAGGATGCAACATCTTGATCAGAATTTATTTTACTTCCTGTTTCACCAGTAATTATTTTCCAAGTCAATTTTATTTTCTCCGATGCACCTTTAATTTTGTTTTTTTCTGAAAAGTGACTTCGCTGTCCAGCACACTTTTCTGAATGTTATGAGTATACATTAACATATGTCACAAAGGATTGATTGTGATTGTATGTCTTTTCACTATATAGTTCATATAACCTTTGTCTGCTCTTATGTATTCCAAGATGATGATAATAATAACAATAATAAGTATGATGATGAAAATAATGTACTTGGATAAACTGCAGACACAACAACAGGAATCATCCTAATCGAAATAGAGAAAAAGTTGATTACTTACTTGGAATCCTATAATCTTTTAATGTATGTAACTATGAAACGACAACTGCAAATTATCTAATATTATTAACGCAATGTTGTCGTTTCTTTAACTATAACAATTGTTTTACTTATAAGACATGACCAAAATACTACAAAAATTTTTATATGTATATATAAATTCATTCATTTCGATTTATTTGAGTTTTTATAAAATAATATGTCAATAATAATAAACATTACGATTATTATTTACTGAATCAATTAATAAAAGTATAAATAGTCATTAAAGCATTTTTTGCAGCGTAAATCCAATGATTAAGAAATTATTGACATCAAAAAACAAATCAATGCCATGCATGCAGTTTCTTTTTACTTATATCGAATTTATTTAAACTTATCACCAATATGAAGAATTTAGCATGCGAAGCAAACACTACTACTAAGTTACATCCCCGGTCTGAAAAGAAGCTCAAACTTGAAACTGAATCTAACATTTTCGATTAATTGCCGTTTTGAACTGTAAAAGGACGAAGTTGTGACACGTTTATTTTTAATTTTATAAATTAGCGTATTGAATTCACTTAATACCTGACTACCAGCAATTCGTAGTCTTGGAGGGATCTTCGATATGGTAGTAATTGCTTTCAATGTATGGATACATAAATTTATTAAAAGACTCCATAACTATCTTATGAGTATCAAGGTTATATTTATAGTAGAAAATTGGCTTGAAATTAAAATTATATGCATCTAAAACTTCTTAAAAATCTAATAACTTTTTAAAAAGCAATAAAACGGTTAGGCCCCTAACCGTTCTATTGCTTTTTAAAAAGGTTTTGTTATATTCAAATATTTGTTATATTCATCGAAGTTAAGAACCTAAAATGATCACAATTATGCATTATGAATAAAAAATAGTATCTGGTTGCACGGGCGCGTGATCACTCAAGGTTCGTCAGCCAATTATGATTGGACCAACTAGCTCGAGTGACGGCGATTTGGTAGATCCTATTTAAGGACCAGAAGCTAGGATGCGGTACGAAGGACAATTTGCGTAATCCGGCTCGGACAACGTGGTTATGAAGCTGGATTGGAAATGCGGTAACGAAAAGATAAATACCTCGTCTGATGGCGGCACTGCTGTAGGCGCCTTCGGTGATGCAGTTGGGGTTCGCCGTAAACTTAAAACTATTAGAACGGAGCGTTGGCCATTCGCGTCGCGTGACTTTAAAATTTGATGCGTTGCGTAAGAACTCCGAAGCCAATTGCCGACCGCGTCGAAAGTATTCTCCTTTACCCTCCTTGATCCGCGAGATGAGGAAAAATTAAAGGAAAAAGGAGGGCAGGCGAAAGGAACGGTATAGTAAGTGAGGGAAGGAAGATTATTGCGTAACCAATTTGCGGCTGTGGTTATTTTACGTTTGTATAAAATCAGAGGCGTAATTTTAACTCTGTGTTAGGACAGGAAAATTAAATTTGAAATTAGCTCTACAATTTTGTTAAATTGTTGTGTTCTGCAGCCTGAAAACATTTAAAATAACATTGTTTATAAAAGGTGTATGTAGTAATAAACACATTTTTTAAATAAGTGGTAGTTTTCTTTGGTTCCATTATCAGGTACGAAAATAAAACATACCCTCTAAAGGTATGAAAAACATACCGTCATACCCTTGGAAGTCACTAAAAATTATAATAGTTATTATCCCACACGCTATAAGGTAGTGCAATCATCATCATTATCATTATCATCATCATCATCATCAGCCTTTGATAGTCCACTGCAAACATAGGCCTTCCCTAATAGACCACTATCTATTAGGGTTTTTGGACCGTATCCCACCACGCTTGTCCAATGCGGGTTGGTGGGTGGACCGACTTTTTACATGCCCATCCGACGCATGGATCATCTTACTTGTCAGACAATTGGGTGATCGGTCCAAATTGCCCTAACCAACTAGAAAACAACAATGAAAATTTGCTGAGTCCCCGCAGGATTCGAACTCACGACCACCGGTTTCTAAAGCACACGCCCATACCACTAGGCTACGGAGGCAGTTTTAACAGTAAATACCAAAAGTATATATGTATTTTTTTTTATTTTATTTGGAAAATAAACAGCAAATACATTAAAAACTTAGATACATATGCTAGTTATAAACAAGCTAGTAAAATGTTTTCACATTTCATCACATATGCTAATACAATGTATAAATCAATCATAAATGCTGTAAGTGTATACTGTCTTTATTATTCCCTTCAACTGGATTTGTAGCCAAGTAATATAAACTTCCGCTTTAGAAACCGGAGATCGTGGATGGAATCCTACGGGAATCAACATTTTCTAATCATTGTTTCCTAGCTTGTCATGGTAATGTGGGCAGGATACGCGATACCTGTAATGTATGACTATGCATTTGTCGATTGAGTATGTAAAAATTAGCTCCTGATTAACTATATTCGTGTCGGGTATTGGTTCCATCAGACCATAAGAGTAGAGGAAGATTGAGAGCATTGTGTACACGCAAAAAATTATGAACTATAACATCTTCTGCGTAATTGGTTGATCTCCAAGCTAGACCAGCCGCCGGCGGACAGGTTTATTATCATATATAAGACGAATTTTATTAATAAAATAAGTAACATTTTAATGACCTTTTAAACCTTTAGACCCGATATAAAAATTATTTAATAATTTTATGCGAAAATATTTTTTTTAGATTAAGCAATAATAAATTATGTGCTTTCAACGTATCCAAATTAATTTAATATTAGCAGAGGAGCAACTCCGAGTATGTCGTAGGAAATCAGGTATTCTTTCAAAAAATAAACTATTTTTCTCTAGTTACTAATTGGATTAGATATACACTTTTAAAAACATTTACTGTTGCTTATGTAAGCAGTAAAGTATTAAGATTTGAATTATTTTAAAAATATGTATTTTAAAATAGTTCAATCTTAATACTTTTAAATTTACACGAAACTTTATGAGGTTAGACACGATCTTATTAAATAATAATAATTTTAAATATAAGCACTTGTATTCAACAAAGCTTTAAAAAGGTTTGAAAATATACGTCATCAAGCATTATTATCGCTGACGACTTATTTGAAACAATTATTCATAGATAATATAAAACCTATTATATCTCACAGTATTAGAAGGCACAAGATTAATTCTTTATATGATTCTAGTATTGATAATGATGGTCTTTCATAATATTATATTATAATAAGATAATACTATAAACATTAGATCTAATTTCGTAGTAAACATTCAGCGGCCGTAATGATACAATGCTATATTTTAACGGCATTTTGAATGTAACCCGTGAAACAAACGATCAAGCTAAAGCCTGATGATTAATTCCGATTTCATTATATCGTTATCAGCTTTGTCTTGAGCTCTACAATAAACAATTAAACTCGGCTACATGACAAACAAATTCCCTCATAAACATGCCTCTAATGACGTCTGTTTTGGCGCCAATTTCGCGCGTTGCCATGGTGACAGGGGCTGTCAAAGCGCTTTGTGCTCGCGTCAGAAATGTTATTACAGGAGAGGGTGGAAGTCTGAATTGTACTATGTATACGAATAATAGATTCCCTTTAAATTTACTTGCTAAAGATAATGTCTTATAAAGTTCAAACCACTTCTTGTTAAGGTGTTTCGATATATATCTGCGTCGTATAATAATAATAATAATATTTCGGGACGAATAACACAACATCATCTAGTCCCAAACTAAGTAAAGCTTCTACTATTGAAGCAAGATAACTGATAAATACATAAAGTTACTTTTCTTTTGTTAACAAATACACATTGTATAGATACAAACACATAGACACGAGAAAAACACTATGTTCATCACACAATACCTTTCACCGGATGGGAATTGAACCCAAACCCTTTGGCGCAATACAAAGCGGGTCATTATGATTGTAAAGTTTGTATTATTTTAGATTTTTAGATATAACTTGTTTTCGAATTTTACTTGGTTACTAGAAATACTCCTTATTGATGTTTGTTGCTTTTTTTTCTTGTTAAATTACATCACGAAATTAAATATGACAGAAGTAAGAGCGTAAATAGGACATAGAATAACTTATTTTTACACTTATTACACATTTAAGGGATACTACACTATAAGCACCTCAGCGGTGACTGTTTATGTGTGTTTAAAAATACTTTTGAACAAATTACAATTCGTTTTCTTGTATTTATACCTGCCAGTTATATTTTTTCTTAAAAGTTTTTAAGCAGAAGACGTTATAAGATTAAGGTGATAGCAATTTTTATTTATTATTATTGATAGTTATCCAAAGCAAACAACCGCATAGTACTCTTATCGTAGACGCAAATATATTTGCACAAAAGAAATTATACAAAAATATTTGGGTACACTATAAAACTGTGCAGTGTGTAAAACAAATGACCCATCAAAAGGGGAATTTTTTCAAAACAGTTTGTGTCTAAATAAATTGAAAACACTGAGACTATTTACAAGAGGGTCATGTTCGTAAACTGATGACTCCTTTAAAAATTAAATGTCTATCAAATGTCCTTAAAAATTTAATTGAATCATTCGGAATAAGAATAATAATACTGATTAAAGTAATATATTACACAGTTCTCTGTTGGCAAATTAACTAAACAAGGCAATGCAACCATAAGGACTTGGTTCACTTTAATTTATAAGGACTTTTTCTTTAATATAAAGTATATTAAAGGAAAAGTCCTATTAGTACCCTTCAAACTATTTATTTTTAGTCAACCATACCATTTACAGCAGTTATTGAAGTGAAACTTCTAGTAATAGAGCCCCCCCCCCCCTCTAAATCTACATAGAGTTTTTTGAACGGGAATATCTCCTGAACGGGACATCGCAGCGGTGTGGGATTTGGTAGAGGGATTGTTCTCGTAGAAATCCATAATATCCGTCCCAAACGAGGCAACGGAGGAGATAGGCCCTTCAAAGATATCGGCGACCCTCAAACCGGAAAATTTAAAATCGCCATAACTCAGTCATTTTAAAAGCTATTGAGTTATGGTTTTCAGTATAGTGTAAAGGATTATAATCCGCTTCTTATAGCTATCAATACGATAAATTTTATCATTTTGTAATTGAAGTGAAACTTAACGTTACGCACCATCTTTTCTTATCCCTACCACGCGTGATTCGAAGTATACTTTCTCCAGCGGTTACCATAAGCCATAATTAAAACAATATATAATAACGACATTAATGATAGTAATAATTCTATTACAATTAATGAAATTTAATAATAATCTTTGTAGTATAAGCTAAAATGAAATGATTGTAGAATTTTTATTTATGTCTATAATAAAAGCCTTTTATTAAACTTTATATAATTTAACTTATTTAACCAATTTCTGTAAAGTTGCATATAGTAAATTATTTTTTGAAAAATAACGTCATAAAGAAGTTTCACTTCTTACGAGTGTACGCTAGCACACTCACACATTTTTTATTCGTAAAATATGAGCGATATGTGCTTATAAAATATTAAGCAATAAAATTATTTTTTCTGTGTTTGCATATTTCGAGACTCAGCAGCTTATAATCACGTACTTCTGTTTGCATGAAACCCGATGCATTTAAATCAGTTTTATAATAATAATTTGCAAAAGAACAGAAGTTTTAATCGCAATACCTGCAAAATTTATTTATTGCGTAATACAACATTTTTTCGCACTTTTTTTATAACTTTCTGCTCATCCGTAAACTAAATGAATCTACTTACTGCGATAACCTTTAGGTCATAATGTATTAAGACATGAGATGTTGATTTTATTTTATGTATTGCACACTTAGTACAGCGGCGGTTTACTGCTATCTGCATTTTCTTCCCATCAACCTTATCCCACTTTTACAGTTTTTTTTAAATCTGTAAATACAGTACCTCAGCTTCACCTTTAAAAATTTTGTTTATGTTGTTACATATTACACTCAATAAGGAAAGTATATCGGATTTTCATTTAATTTTCATAAATTCGTAATATTCTTTCCCGTTACTGTACAATTGTTTTTTTTTATGACAAATAAATTACAAATATCTTAAAGCAATATATAGAATAAATAGAACTTGAGTATGAAGTAAATCAAATAAATATGCGCCGTTTATAGCAGGTTTTTGAACTGGCTTCGCAAAGAAATTATATTTTTGTTTGCAAACGATTCAAGTAGTTGCTGGTTTATCCACAAGATTTCTTTTGGTCATAAAATTTTTTAAGAACAGAATAACACATAACCATTCAAAAAGGGGTCACTGCAGTATACGAACTTGTCCATTTCCTTCTATTTAGTCCTATTTAAGTACGTAGACTAAGTAATATTATATTTAAATTTATTTAGCTTACAGAATATTACTATAACACAATTAAAAGACATTCTGTGCTGACGCACTGAAATAAGGAAACACCAGATAGAAAAATAATATCCGGCCTGATCAGCACTATCTGCCGCAAAGTAAGTGTGCGATGAGCTCTTTGTAATGCCTAACCCCATTTTACGTTTCTAAGATAACTTCAATCCCGCTGCTTACATCATTTCTAAGCCTTACGCCTTACTCACATACTATTATATTTTGTGAAGATGAATGATGATTGATGATGATTTTGAAGATGACGTTAATAATTTCTTTCACGGCTTACAGTATATGTTATTGCGCAAAAAACTTATATAACATATATACTGAGAAACAAAACTTGAACGTACCTGCACTCACCTTACAAAGTGCTATCATAACGAAAGTCTACGTCATAAATAGAGACAGGGTGTCGAACTTTAAATAACAATATTGTACTTACAAGTAGTATAAAATAATGAAAACAAACGTATCGATGCTTTAGGGTCTAAACAACTTTCCTCAGGGCCTAATGACAGTAGGGCCGGGCGTGAAGACACATATTTTGGTACAAAAGATTTAATACAATATAATAAAACAGCCTTTGAAAATGCCTCATTCAAATTTTCAACAATGTTTTACATTAAAATGGTTATTGTAAGTTAATCTTAAAATATAGATATATTCGCTTCTGGACTTTATTAAAAACCATTTAATGAAGTACAATCAAGTTGAACATACTGTAAGCCTACCTTTTACGGTTTGGACAGCGTTTAGAATTGAATCACATGAGGTTATATAATTTAATTGATGGTAATTTTATTACAAATTATAATGCGATGAAAAAACGTGAAGAAATCGTAATCAATTATAAATTATTTATAGCTTTATCAATGACAGGTATTTACGTATATAACTATATGATGCATATATCGATTTCAAGTGAACGTCATCCATTTAAACAAACCTACAATTGTTGCAGTAATCCCATACGACGAACCATTGGGTAAACAGTGCATTTTGGCATCGCAGCATTTATCCAATATTGGTTTAAACTTGCAACGGAATTTCCAATCACTAGTCTATTTAGAGATAAATCTGTGGAATAGCGAATGTAGATAAAACAGTACGCTTAGTAATTGAGAATGTGTAAATCAAAAGTGGTAAATATCTGTTTTCGTAAAGTTAAAGTTTATTTTTATTAAACCAACCCCAATATTTTTTATTAAATTTACTACTGAGGCTACAATAAAAGACTTTCATTTAAATAAAATATAGTAGATCACGATTATCCTCACAACGCAGCAAAGTAAAATAATAGTTTATCGACAATAATTGAAACGGTGTATACATAAAAGTTTTATTATGCTAACTCTGAGTAATATGTCAAGAAATAAAAGAATTATGCTCCATTTCTTTTGCTAGAATACCTGCGGAAAGCAAAATGCTAAGCAAAATTTTGAGGTTCGGCAGAAGTGAAATACCTTTCGTTAGACCACATGGACGATACAAAAAAGTTTGCAATTCTGTTTTATCATCATCATCATCAGCCTGTGTTAGTCCACTGCTGGACATAGGCCGTAGGGGAGGTTTCCACGACTTCCCCATTAGGGGGTTTTTGACCGTATCCCACCACGCTGGTCCAGTGCGGGTTGGTGGGTGGACCGACATTTTACACGCCCATCCAAAGCATGGAAATTATGTTTATGCATGTTAATAATTGTGTTATATTTTTATGCTAAAGTCTTTATTTTAAAACGTTTACTCTACAACTATAATAGTTATGGTACACTAATCTGTAATTGAATTGTCTTTTCCAATGTCATGGGTTTACACGTATATATTAACAAGTTTATAATGCAAATCGACCTGGGTTTGAGTTCAAAATCTCTGTATATCCATTATAAAAATGTATCAAAGAAAAACTTTTTTACTACTTATGTAAAGTTATGTACCTTAGTAAATTATTAGCTCACTAATTTGGACTAAATTTCCGCGCGCGTAATGTCCTGTGATGCGACTATTAGGAAGGAGCCAGAGATAAAGTACCTGTCAATTCTACGTAGCCTTATTTCAATATTGTTCGGCATTTAATCGAATTCTATTTTTTTTCTTGATTTGTTAAATAAACGCAGTTTTAAAGATCGTTACTGTATTGTATAATGTTAATATTTTTATTGAACATTTGGATGGTTCAATGTCTTAAATTTCTTCAATTTAGAGAGTTGGTTTTGGTTGGCTACAAAGACATTTTTGGCTTTATTTAGAAAATGTTAAATAGTAAGTTTTGTACTGGCCAAAGATATATTTCTTTCTTCTCTTAAGAGTTCTGTTCTTCTTTTATTTAAATACGATTGTGTCATAGATAAAATTGGCTTTATAAAACGATAACTTTAAATGCGTCTATTTTCAGCTTTGTTAATATTAACTTTTTTTTAAATTATTTGGTATTAGTAAATTATATGCCATGACAGTAGCCGCATAATGAAGTTAAACGTTTCTCAACTTTCCGCAAGAGTGACAATTAGGTTAACATGCCAAATATCTATTTAAAGGCAGTATTTGCTAATTACGACACGGTTGGAAAATTTTGCTGTTTATGATTTTACATTCTTATATTTAGTACAAATTTGATATTCTTATTTAAAGTCAAGTCTTATATTCCACCTTAAAACTTTATTCATGGTTAGAAGTCATTTGAAGAGCTGTAGTTTGCGAATTATTTATGATAAAAACCTTAACACCATAAACTTGGACGATTCATAAACTTTTGCTAATATGCTTATAGCAGAAAATTTTTATCGTTCGTAATCTCTTAAGCAAAGAACTAATGCAATCTTTACCTTTAACCATGAAAAATGGTGCCTATATAAAAAATATTGTTTGGAGGAATTTAACATTTGTTCGTCATTACTTTAACAACATTAAAGATGACTAAATATTTTATAAACTACGTATATTTTAAATATTCAAAAAAATACGTCCATGCAACATTCAGGATCATCATGAAATAAATGAGTAAATATATGTCTTGTAAAAGTAGTTGTCGATAATGTTTATCTTGTGCAAAGTTAAGTTAGTTTAACCGCATCAGTAACAAAATTATTACATCATTCATTTTACATAGTGGCACAAGTCCACGACTGCTGGCCAAACAGCTATGACTGTAACTCAATTAGAAATCATAGTTAATGTCGAATTGTAACAGTTGTTGGAGCCAAGTGTGAATGCGGTTTATAAAGTAAGATTTATGCGATTACCATACGTATATTCATCAGATACGAAGTGGTGCTTGTAAATAATGTATATTTTGGAACTTAAATAACCAGAGAATTATAAAAAAAAATTCAAGCTATAGCGCAACCAGATAAAAAAGGAAAGTATAATTACAATCGGAATCATTTACAATACATATGCTTAATATGCCGTAGAAATAAAGGTAGTTACAGCAGTAACTTATTTTTTATTTTATCATAGTAACAAATAAAGTAATGATTTTATTGAGTTTAACATGATTATAATTAACAAACCTTCACCCAAAAAATACTACAAATTATAAAATAAAAATGAATTAATAAAATACTGTAGTAGAGTACACGTAAAAGGTCGTGCTAAATTTAATACACCTTTCTCTCGGGAAAGAGAGACATTACTCGCATAGTAAATTTATATGTCTGACTTTATCTAATCTTATACGATATCATATTTAAGGACTGTGCATATTTTAGGACATATTTAAATTTATATACTCTCAATATCTTTAACATACAAGTTTTTATTAAAAGAGTGTAGCTTATTTTTTATTTTCAGAAAATCATACCGAATAAATAAAAATTAATTAAAATGTCAAAGAAAAGCAAACTGTGTCTTTGTGAAATGATGGCATATATCTCATCTTATAATTTTAATAGATAGTAAACAATCTGCTTCTCCAGTACATAAAATATATACAATATTTTTGTTGAAACTTAATGTTTTACGATTATGAAACTTAGAAAAATATAAATTTTTAAACTGGAATTCCTAACATTCGATTTGAGTAATTTAAATCGATTGTTATTTAGTCTTTTTAGTTTATAAACATACAATACAATGCAACATACATAAGTAATATTGTCTAAACAAACGTTTCTCATCGTGACAAGGCTGTCATTTCGTTTTGTGTTTACAACATTTAATAAGAGGATTATAGCTTTTTATTTTATTTTTATATTATTTTTGAAGTTATATTTCTTTAGGCGCTTATGAAAAATTGATGAGAGTGAAATTTACGATCACACAAAATTAACAGTTTATAATGAAAACGGTGAAAATGTATTAAGGTCCATACTACATAGCAATAAGGTTGATTTTTGTGTAGTGATAATGGAGTTGTCGTTTTTTATTTGCGATAGTTGTTGCATAATGTGCTCTATGAGTTAGGATTAAGGTTCGTTTTTGGTATATATATATATATTATTATTAATAATATATTTTATATTATTTAAATTTATATTAAATATATATATTAAATATATTATTATATAAATATATTAATATTTGTAATGATGTTTATTCAACTTGATATAATGGTAATATTTTTATTCATTTAATATATCAACATTGTGATTTATCTATGTAATACGTTTTAGATAAGCGCCATCTACTCACACATAATCAAAGCTTCTGATTTATAGTACCGCTGTACAAGTAAGCCAACATCTCTTAGGAATTCTACATTTGTAAGCAACAGATGGCGCTGAACTACCAGTTATATGATATATCAAAGTACGTCTTGTAATCCATAAATTCTTAATCGAATTATTTATGATTAGTTCTTGTAAATCTATAATCTTTAATTATCTTAATTATTTTTGATTGATATAACTTACTATTTGTGAATATTAGTGAAAAAAATTGCTTATATACTTTTTCAAGTGCTCCGATATAATAGAGGTTAACTATCCGTATGTATTATTTATTGATATAAATTAAAATACTTTTATTTAATATAATTAACACTAAATATTATTAAATTATTAATGTTAAATACTTATTATTGGTTATTTATGATTAGTTCTTGTAAATCTATCATCTTTAATTATCTTAATTATTTTGATTGATATTACTTACTATTTGTGAATATTAGTAAAAAATTGTGCTTATATACTTTTTCAAGTGCCCAATATAATTGAGGTTAACTATCCGTGTGTATTAATTATTGATATAAATTAAAATACTTTTATTTAATGTAATAAACACTAAATATTATTAAATTATTAATGTTTAATACTTATTATTGGTTATTTAATTTTCACAAAATAAAGAAATAAATTTAATAAAACATTTAATAAAAAGTTTGGATAAAAATTTAAATTGAACATCAAATTATAATATTAATTTTTAATAATTGCTATTAAATTGAATAAATAATAAATATTTATAAAATAACTAAATAAATTTAATGAAAACTTTTTGATAAAATGATAACTGAAGTTCCGATTCAGACATTACGGAAGATACTATGGAAGTGGACATAATTTAATTAAAGATACAATTTGAATAATAAGACAATTTAATAAATAATAAATATTTATTTATTTAACTTTTCAAATTTAAACTGAACTTTTGATTATCCTTTTCCAATCCTTTTATTATTTTATTGTAATTAATTATTTGCATGCAATTAAAAACTATTTTTTAATGATGCCAAAGAAGTATAACTTCTCACCGCGTACATAAGTACACGCACCCATTTTTTATTATAACCATCAACGATACATCACACTTTTGCCACATAATAGTAATATGCGAGCGTTATCACCATTATATGCCACAAAGTAAGTACGCCGATGTGCTCTTTATCAGACTATAACCCTATTTTTTGGATAACATTTCATCTTAATAATTACTCAGCTCAGCTCAACTGCCTCCGTAGCCTAGTGGTATGGACGTGTGCTTTAGAAACCGGAGGTCATGGGTTCGAATCCTGCGGCGACTCAACAAATTTTGATTGTTGTTTCCTAGTTGGTTTAGGCAATTTGGGCCGATCACCCAATTGTCTCAAAATGTGGATGATCCATGCATTGGATAGGCATGTAAAACGTCGGTCGGTTGGTGGGTACCAACCCGCATTGGACACGCGTGGTGGGATACGGTCCAAAACCCCCTAATGGTAAGGGGAGTATTAGGGAGGCCTATGTCCAGCAGTGGACTATCACAGGCTGATGATGATGATGATGATGACAATTCTGTCAAATAGTAACATAGTATATTTTATTTAAAAAAACACGCCGGTAGTTCTCATCTAATCTGTCGCTTGTCAGGGGAATCTACAGCTTTAATATTCATACGTACGTTTTATAACCCTTTTAAAATAATTTTTCATTTTCATTTTCATTTTCCTTCACTCTCGTAAAATAACAGACGTGTATTTTTAGGCAATGTTTTGGTTAATGAGAATTAGTTTTAAAATGAGCTGTACACTTTTATTTCACAATGCTGAAACACTCCTCTAATAACACTGCTTATAATATATAATACGACCTGAAGTGTGTACAGAAAAATTTCGTACACGTAATTATTTTATTAAAATAAAGTTTGTTTTACATTTTTACATGTGTTTATATGATTTACTAATTTCTTTATTTATTTTACCATCTACAATATTTTTTAAGAAAGCTGTTGCAGCAGTTGTGGCAATAACCTTATTAATAATTTGGGATTACTTTTGATATAAGGATGATAAAGACCAAGTCAGTCGACCGAATGATGGCGGTCAAACCATCACAAGCCATTAGAGGCTTCTGCTGGTGGTAGGACTCTGTCCAGCTGGCTAGCGATCACCCTCTGACTAAAGTCGGCCGCCAAACAGCTTTGCTATGTTCCGGTCGTTAGGTTGGAGAGCCAGTTATCTCCCGTCCTTACCTTTCCCTTCCTAAGGTTTGCGAACTCTTTGCTACATGGAACATGCGTTATAAAGGTCTCAGTCAGCACTACGGGCGTGATAGGTTGGCACGGGGTCCAGGGAGACCCGTCGAAACGGTCGGCTGCCCGTCGGTCAGTAGGGGACCTGAACCCGGCTCGCTTCCTCCACCTCGGGAAGCTGTCCCGCCAACCGGCGTAAAAACCCTGCCACTCATGTGTAGTCACTGCCTCGGAGTGGAGAACCGGCGTGGAGACTGCGGCTACACGCAGGGGGGACCGGGGGCCCTTCCTTGCCCCGTGCCAGCTCCTCACATTACCCGAGTATCTGCCGAGTACTACACTACGCTCACTTTTTCGAGTACACCGAGACTTGCTGTTCATATTCCTGCTCCATACATTTTTAACTCGTTATTGACCATGGCTCGAAATAAAAGAAAGAAAAACGTTTTTACGGCGGCCCCTTTATCCACATTTAAAGTGAATTTCAGCAATATTAGGGAAACGCACAGCAACCTAAACGGCAGCGACCGCCACCTTGAAACGGCGCAGCCTGCTTTTCTCTTTTTAACGGAGACAAAAATATCTACTCCGGACGACATCTGGCAATACCCCGGCTAAATCCTTTTGTGCGTAAAGCAGTTCGTTCGGAATGATGTTTGCTGTTGCCGCCTTCGGGACCTTGAACGTTTGGATCTGTCCGTCTTGTGGGTGCGCACGGATTTTGGTGGCCACGACCGCGTCTACGTGTGCCTCTACAGATCCCACAGCGGTGATGCGGAGGCAGCTAGACTATTCGTGTATCTCCAAGAGGCGAACGACCACGTCCTTGAACAGTATCCGGCAGTGGAGGTGGTGATCTTAGGTGACTTTAACGCTCATCATCAGGAGTGGTTGGGGTCGCAGACCACTGATCTCGCTGACCAAGTGGCGTATGAGTATACTTCGGCCTATGGCTTCTCCCACCTGGTGACTCAGCCCGCCTGAATCTCAGATATTGAGAGCCATAACCCCTCTCTGCTAGATCTTATGCTGACCTCACATCCGGAAGGGTACCAGGTGGCGGTTGAGGCACCTTTGGGATCCTCAGACCATTGCCTGGTACGTACCACTGCCCTGTTAGACCCATACTCTGAACACCTTCGAGTGGGTCTCATAGAGTCTTGCAATACAGGACAGCGGACTGGGATGGACTTCGCGAGTTTTTTGTCTCCTTCCCGTGGGGGAGGTTCTGCTTTTCCTCAAATGACCCTGACACGTGTGCGGACTGCATTACTGACATAATACTTCTAGGGATGGAAACTTTCATCCAAAATACAGAGGTACCCGTCAGTGGCAGCACCAGTCCCTAGTTTAACAAAGCCTGTGTGGAGGCTGCGCGCCGAAAACAGTCTGCATACGTCGTCTATAATGACGCTAGACGATGACAGGATCGGATAGGCATAGAGGAGAAGAAGAAATTTAATGCCACCTCAAGGTCCCTCAAGAGGACGATTGCCAGGGCAAAAGCAGAGCACGTTTGCAGAGTTGGTGAGCAGCTAGTCGGCTATTCCTCTAAAAGTCGTGCCTTTTGGTCACTTGCCGAAGCTGCCATGGGCAATTTCTGCTGGTCCAGTCTCCCGCATTTGCGCAAGTCTGATGATAGCCTAGCCCACAGTGCGAAGGAGAAGGCTGATCGAGTAAACCTCGTGCAGTTTAATCCTACAAAGACACAGGTTTGCGCATTCACCGCGAAGAAAGATCCATTTGTCATAGCGCCTAAATTTTTGGGTGCCTCTCTGCAACCATCCTCGAGCATTGGAATCCTTGGTGTCGAGTTCTCCAGCGACGTTCAGTTTCGGAGTCATTTGGACAGCAAATTTAAATTAGCCTCTAAAAAACTGGAAGTGCTGAACAGAGCGGGACGGTACTATACATCAAGCCAAAAGCTTCTACTTTACAAAGCACAGGTCAGGCCCAACGTGGAGTATTGTTCCCATCTCTGGGCCAGTGCCCCAAGATCAGCCTTCTCTTGACTCCTACAAAAACGAGCCGTTCGAATCGTCGAGCGATCCAGTGCTCACGGACAGGCTGGAACCTCTAAGCCACGGAGAGATCTTGGCTCTCTGTGTGTCTACCGCCTGTTCAACGGAAGTGCTCAACGGAGCTGTTTGATATGGTACCTACTCCATTCCTTATCTTACCCTCCGTCACTGGACTAGAGTTCATCATACCACCGGAAACCGTGCGTCAAATACGTAACGTTTCCAGAGATCATATGCCACGCTCTATTAAGCTCTGGAATGAACTCCCCTATAAGGTTTTCCTTCACGCTGTGCATAGTCTTCCTTCAAACGAGGTATAAAGGAGTCCTTTACGGAGGCAGCGCGTTGGTGATACCCCTGGTGTTACTGATGTCCATGGCGTCGTGACTATTCCATCAGGTGGCCTGACTGCTCGTCTGCCTCGTCGGCAATAAATAAAGAGGAAGAGGATAAGATGAAAATAATGACTAAAACGACGAACTGTCGTGCCTACCTTGAGGGTAGCTTGCACAAATTTAAACGATTCATTAATGTAATAAACATGAAACTAAACTAGAATGCAAAAATCGAGAAAGTTATACACGAATGGTTAGTAAATATTGAATTTTCCATAATTCCATTTTTGTACCTGTTAACCTTTAATGTCCATTTACTGTGAATTAGATGCCAATCCTACTTGGCAGGCTTCCTAAATGCTCTGCTGGTTCATAATTTCATGACCACTAGTCGTTACCCACTAACCCATTGGACCAGCGTGGTGGGTGCGGTCCAAACCCCTAATGGATAGGTGACATAGGGAGGCCTATGTCCAGCAGTGGACTATCACAGGCTGATGATGATGATAAGTCAGTAATTTAGAGGCACTGGCGTACTATAACGAGGCCAAAGATGGTTGTGACAACCGAAACCATTTTTTAACATAGCACCGCATAGATCACCTCTCTTTTTTTAAACAATTGGGAGTTCCACAAGTAAAATAGACCTCTAGGTTGAGAAGCAAGTGCCAATACCACAAGTATTAAAGATTTCAATATAGTGTTATTGAGAGATATCGTCACTAGAAGCCATATCACGATACATCACAATTAGTGCTAGGGTCCATTGATCACGTTTTTACAAAGACATGACATTTTATCTGGTTTATATTTCTAAACACACAGTTAGGCTAAACGATCTGTTATAACCATATCTTTTTAATTTTAAATACTGACCATCTGGTCAGTAATTTCAAGTAAATGTAAGGGCAATTTTTTTTTAAACAAGCAAATGTTAGACTACATATGAATCGTTATTCAAATTTTATGTTCTCCAACATGTGCAAGAATTTCAAATTCAATTTTCATCCTACGATGGATTCACGGCTGTAGGACTAAAAAAAAAGCTTGTTCGCAGAATCGTATTGATATTGGGCACTGCGTTGGAGGGTTTTATTTGTTTTCTAGACTACTTTCTTAAATGTTGTTTGTTAACTTGTGATTTTTATTTTTGAACTATACAAAAAAAACCATGTGACTGAAATTTAATCGTTGGAAATTAACGGATATCTACAAATGTTTTCTTCTACTATTATACCTATGAAATGGTATTGTTCTACTTTTTGCAATTTATTTTGTTTTTGATCTCTTTATTCTACAAGGACCATGACGTTTTTATTACCAATGATAATAAAACCTGTCAATGAAGCTCTGTGAAATATATACTGTTGCAAACAAATATTTTAAACCGTGTCACATCTAAGGTTTTGCTTAACCTAGATTATACATTATTTTGTTTGAAATGATTGGATGTTGTGATTGTTTAACATCAATCTTATAATTAAATTTATAGATAACCTCATGAAGCGTTAGATAAAAGTTATATTTGTTGTATTATGTGAATGTCTGACGCCTCAGGTTAACAAAGTAAATTTGTTTTCATTAAAACGTCCATGTCATCTGTTACTTAGATTAAAACTGTGTAAGAAATTGAGGAAAAAATTAAATCCACAGGTAATTTAATATAAGACAAATCATAGTATGCAAAGTTTTAATGTTTCATTTTCCTCCTCAGGATTCTATTGTGATAATATTACGCTAGTTTAATAATTTTTTTGAAAGTTCACCTTAGTTGCTCTTGCACTTGTCGAGTTTGGTTTTTAATAATTTCTGTGATAAATTTTCATTAGGTTTACGTCACTTTCAACTAATACTGATTAAGCAAGGACGTCTTTTCTGAAGATGAGAGGTATTCAGGAAAGTGCCTTGAAATTTAGTAGACTATTTACGTGACGTAGGCGTACAATGAAAATAATTAATGTGAGGTAATTATTAAACTCTCTCCTAATAATTATATTCATCATATTTCTATAAAATTAACTAGTGTAGTAAAATATCTTAATTTTATAAAAAATTAAATGAATGAGATACTTCGTTTTATTTTTCCATAATTTTAATTTAAATAATATCGATGTAGAAAAAATAAACTAGGTCAATTCAAGATAAGCAAAATATGTAAAATGCATTTCAGGGTAAAAAATCCAAAGGTTACAAATACATTGACATTGTGTCCAGGGAAGAACCCGACAGTCATGTATTCGACGCAATTTCCTAATGTAATTCATGGTTTCAGCGTTTTTCTCACTAACAACATGACATTTAAACTAATTTGTATTAAAGTTTAATCTATGTGGAGGATACAAGAAAGTATAAAATCTAATTTATAATTGAATTTTCTCTTTAATTTCTTTTTAATTGGATACGCAAATTCATTAGAGACAATATTAACACTATCATTTTTTTCAAACCTAAAATTCCTACTAAAATCAGTCAAATTCTGGTTTGGTAAATCTGGTCTAATACAGATCATCAAAAGATGATCGAAAATCCTCAATTATCAAATATCAATATTTCCATTAGGAGAGTACTCAATTCGAATGCGTTTTTTTTATACATTTTTTACCTCTTTTTACGCTGTTGAAAGTCAGTTTATATCTTTTGTTAAAAATTTTTCTTGTATTCAATTTTATCACTTTAAAGAATCATAAGTTGGACAAAAAACTCATATAATATTGTCTTTTGATTTTGAATGTCTTCTTATTATTATAAAAAACAAACACTTCAAATCAGTTGGCGATATTGAGCTATTAATGTCCATTTGTTCCACATTGTTAATGAAATTTAAATCTATTCAATTTTTCATGATGCCTTTGTCAGAACTGGACAGTACTTGTAAGGACCAAACAGGAAGCCCAACTTTCAAATAAAAAAAACATCCCAATGGTTCACCAGGCAAATTTCTTTAGGTAAAAACAAAAAAATAGAGACGAATTAAGAACCTCTTTTTGAAGTTGGTTAAAAGGGCATATCGCTGGTCTTTTCCATGAATTCTGGCAACAGTAATTAGGACACAACACTCATAGCTGTTATGTCATCTATATTTTACGTGAGTGTTTCCTTTTTTTTGAAAAGCGTTTCCTATAAAATTAGTCCTTTCAAACCACAACCTTGCGAGACTAATTAGAAAACGCTGGCTATGCCTTGGGATAAAGACAAACCCGTTTTCTGAAAAGTATATAAGTTAAGAATTATTATTCTCTACAAAATTATTTAATGTACAAGTATATTTCAAGAAATTTAATGTTTAAAAAGTACCCATATTATATTAATACAAAGTAAACTGTAAATGGCATTTCAATAACATAAGAATCTTTTGAAATATATTAGAGATTAAGTGGTAAAAAGGCATACTGTTGTCCACTTATATGATCAGAACCAGGTAAAAAAATGTTAGCTAACCTAAGATTTTGTTTTATAAAATTGTATACATAAATTAATTGTTGTAGTGATCGCTATCACTGCACACAAGCTAACTTCGAGTTAGTAACGGTATTGCACTGGATCACTACTACACTGAGTTCCGAGCAAAGGGGTACATCTTTTCAGTTTCACCACACAACCCCCATCTATAGATAACGGCTACCTCATTTACTAGTGTACTCGATACATAGAATCCTGTTACATAGATACAAACACTGCATATTGATATAAAAATATATGTCATCTTAAATATATAACAAGATACTACGAAGATATTAAAGAAATACAAAAATCTTCATTTCAAAAGTTACGGTGAGACCAATGTCCATTGTATCATAATTTTATTATATTGTTTACGAGGCTTGTAAAATAAATACATCATAATCCCCTCCGTAATTTATTGCAATCCTTTGTAAAACATACGAAGTTTAGGGATGTTTAAGTTTACATATCATCATTATTATATAAAATCTAAGTTGAATTTCATACATTTAAAATGAAAACTTAGTAGAAATCAGCTACAATAATGCAGTCCTTACAAAAAAGATCCTGAATAAAGATTTAATTATCTCGAACCAAATTGTTTTATGCATGGGTCTTCGAGGGTCGGCGTGTGATTGAAAAAGTTTTACGATCTCTGAGGGATTATTGACGCGTGAAAGGATTACGGATAATGTTTAGGTAATGTTTTATAATATACTAGACTCTTATTTAATTGTCTTCTTGCGAATTGTTTTCAGCCTTTTTTCTATAAATTATCTTAAGAAATTGGTTAGTATTACTAAAATGTCTAAACGAAACATGTAAAATATTATCAAAAATAGTAGCCAAATTTAAAACTAGCTTTGTGCTGTAACTGTTTTATTGTCTATGGTGACGGTCATAAATCATTGTTTTTTTTTGCATTTAGTGAAGAACCGATGTTTGTAAATAACTTATCATTTAATCTAATGTATAGTAACTATTCAGCAATAAGTACAAAATGTATTATAATACGCGCTTTCCTTGAAAATAAAACAGTTGCAGGACTGAAAGACAGGTGCCGTAAACCAAAATGTGTTTGGAATAGGGATTGAAATAAAAGCTTTTAACGGAAATTCCATTAACTTCAGCCTTCAAAATCCAACTGTTGCTTGTAGTGTATGAATATATTCTGTTACGCTTCAAATTGTACGCTAGATACTATGATGTAATGGTCACTATGATGGTGATCGACTTTCTGAAAGAAGGAGATACTTATTATTTAAAAAAGTTTTAACTTCATAAATAAGATATTCTTGCTTATTTACGTCTGTTTGATTTAAATATCAAGCAATTTTTAATTTTTTTGCGATTACATTTTCGTGACGTTTTATTGTAGTCATTGTGCTATGTGTACGTAACAGTTAATTCTTAAATTGAAAGTTTTTATAGTTAATCAACTTCTTAAATCAGTCCAAGCAAAACAAGTTTTGTTCGTATCGGTAAATGAACGTGATCTCCTTAGGGCCACAGATTTTGAAAAGCACTGACTGCCTCTGTAGCCACTAGTGGTTATGGGCGTGTGCTATTGAAACCGGAGGTCGTGGGTTCGAATCCTGCGGGGACGCAAATAATTTTCATTGTTGTTTCTAGTTGTTTAGGCAATTTGGGCCGATCACCAAATTGTCCGAAAATAAGATGATCCATGCGTCGGATGGGCATGTAAAATAGTCAGTCCACCCACCAACCCACATTGGACCAGCGTGGTGATACGGTCCGAACCCTTAATGGATAGGGTTTTTTTTTTTTTTTTTTTTATTTTTTACTTGTTCCCTAGCGTATATGTGCCAGGGACCTTTTTCGCTCTTTTATCTTTGTTCTTTTTTATGTTTATTTTACAATGTTACTGTATTACAGATTTATTGGTGCAGCTCAATGTGCTGTTACAATTTTCTCTACACAACTTGATGCTTTTTATACTGAGTGTTTCTAATGGATTTTACATATTTGTCTATACTTTTATCAATTTCTTTGACTTCCGAGAATATCGTCTACGTCTAATTATTTACTTATATTTCTTTTATTTATCTATTGTACAATTTTTGTTTTTTGTTACATGCGTATTTTCTTATGAAGACATTTCTCAATTATTAGGACTAATTACTTACGTATCTATTTTACAAAATTTTAATTACTTTATTATTTGCGAATTGGGGTCGTGCATCATAAATGCAGGACTCAATTTCTAATTTAGTGCTTATTATATTTTATGCTATACATCTATAGTATATACGCTTAATTTACTTTGCATTTTACCAAAAACAAGCCAAACACGATCTTATGACTATTTTGTACCTCCCTACTTTGCTTCTTTGCACTTGTGCATTTCAATACCCAGTATTGAATGCTGCTTAGTAAGCTGATTGTGCTAAGGCTTCTGGGGTCACTCTGGTGTTTTTACGCTATTTAGTGCAGTCATTCTCCTGCCCAGTGTTCCGTTTCTTAGTTTTGAGTTGCTGTGTTGGCGGTTGCGATTCGTTGCTGGTGTGTTGCTAATTAGTTCGTCTAGCAGTATGCTACAGACGATCTCGCCAGTGCGTCCCATTTCCGTCTTATAGGACACGATTCGCTGAATGCGTTGTGCTCGACGTTGCTGCTTTTTGCTTTAGAGCAGTTTTTACATGTTGGTTGCCCTCCTGCCAACCATTCTGCACAGCTTGCTCTCATATGCGGGCCTCCGCAGTGGCTGCATACATCGGTGGCTTCACTACAAAGTCGCCTAGTATGGCCGTATGCGAGGCAACGTGAGCACTGGACCAGAGGCGTTTGGTCTACTACCCGCACCCTCTGCAGGTCGACGTACAGCATGCCTTGTGTGGTCATAAGATTCCACAGACGTGGAGACACTCTTAGTACTATATGGGAGGTGAGTGGGTTTCTTGTTTTCTTTCTGAATCTGACTTCAAGTCTAAGGTCTCCCTCACTCACCCCCTCCAGAAGTTGTTTGTTCTGGCTTTTTATGGCTTCTATGAGTTCCACATCTGCTTCGCAGCCCACGACGTCCCTTAACATGATTAGCGGGTCCTTGTTTTTGATGTCCTCCGCCAGTAGTTGAGTTCCATCTTCATTGATCCTATTTTTTATTTTCCTAATTTCCTCCCTGTCGCTGCAACCAATAATTATTTTCCTATCTTTCGCTTTTCTAAGTGCGTCTATCTTCAGGCCCTGGTCTTTCGCCTTTATCACTTTTCTGATGCGATCAATAACCTCATCACCAGTCTCCATATCATCCACCGAGGTGATGGCAACTGAGTGGAGAGCCATTGACCTCGGTGGGGTGTTAGGTGTTGCACTCGCTACAACAGTAGCGTACGTCCTTTCTGTTTCTGCATATTCCTTGATGGTGTCCTTCAACTTCTTCATTTCGGTGTTATTTTCTGCGAGTGCCTTTTCATGTTGTGTTAACTTTTCTATTAATTTTTCTTCTATTTTACTGATTTCTGGTGTTTCTGTCTGGATTTTTGAATTTTCTTTATCTTCCTGTTTATTTTTGCATGTTATGCAGTGTGTAGCTCTCTCCTTTCCTTTCCACTCCGCGTCTAGTTCTTTTACCACTTGGTAAAGTCTTTCAAGCATTTTTGTGATGTCATTTTTAATTTCTGTTTTTAAATTTCTGGAGTTGTTTAGGGCCAGTTTCGCTCTGTTGAGGCAGGCTCTTGCCTCTGCCACGTGTCCTCGTTCTACTGGCTCTACACTGCATGTCGGGTCCTCTTTCGTTTGGTTTGTCCCTCGTGATGTCAAAACTGTAGATAAGTCGACTCTTGCTTTCTTTGGTACTTCAGAGCTCAGCTCTTTTTCCCACTCTCCTATGCTTCTGCGCACCTTATTTGTAGGGTTTCCTTGGCTAGATGGGCCTGCCATCTCCTTTCGCGCCGGGGGGCTGTGTCGCACTTCAGTCTTTTTGGGAGTACGGTGACCGAACATCTCGCTTGGGGAACGCGTCGATTTAAAATATGTCAAAAGAAATTTTTCCCGTATGTATATTGTACGGGATTTTTAGTTTTATAATTTAGAATTTGGGTCACTGTAAATTTAAGCGTATATGTCAATCTATACAATATAAACTTAACGAGCTAGTGTTTTAATCTTATTTGCTAATATAATCTTAATAATTAAATACCTAGCTCTACATAGGTATGTCTCTTTTTAGTCTTAATCTATATCTATTCCTATATTATATGTAATTTATAAGTTTTCTTAAACGAATAAAGCGGTTTTTTACACTAATTTCTTAAAAAATAAATAAAAATAAATGTTGACCCTTCAAACCGGAAAAGGTATACACTCCGTGATATGCAGTAGACGATGACAAGTACTGCCTCGAAAACCGCTCTCCGATACGACCCGAACTGACGGGTTACGTTGTTACGACGTTATTTTACAATTTCTTATAGCCTAGTCTCTTATAAATACAAATATTTTAACCGTTAAAAAGCAAAAAATACGTTTCAAATTACGTAATTTTGTCGGTTTTTTAAAACTAAAATGGCTATAACTTTGTCATTTTTAACACTAAAATTACGAAATTTACAGGACTTATTCTACATAACCTTATCTATAATTATTAATAAAAATTTATATATGTTATCGCTAAAAATTGTTTTTTATAATTATTTAAAGTTAAAATTTTTACACTAATTTTTTAAAAAGTCTATAACTCAACGCCCACTCAACTTTTTGCAGGTCTGGAAAATGCTCCCGGCTCCTCTCCGTGCCCTCTTCAATTTGACGCTGCTGGTGTTCTGCTGCGGGTTCTGGTTCGAGGTGCACGTGAACACGTGCTAGTTGTTTTTTTGGGATTTTCTCGGCCGTTCTTTGCCGGAAAAATCCCAAAATTCACCACCGCGTGGAGGGCGCTCAGAGCACTCCGAATCCACAATAAAAAAGGGGGGTCGTCGCTTTAAATCGTGCGCCGCACGCCAATAATCGTCCGTGCACGTGGTCAATTTTCGTTTTTCGACGATTTTCCACTCATTTTTGCACCGATTTCACTTATTTTTCTTTTGTTTAATAGGGCTCGTTAGCCCGCACACACTGATATATTACACTTGTATTTTTGGGTAAACTATACCACTTTTATTAATTTTTCGGTGCGGAGCGATACAAAATCGTGACACCTGGGACTTAGGCGCGCGCGCGACTGATAGGGGTGTATTAGGGGAGGCCTATGTCCAACGAGTGGACTAACAAAGGCTGATTATGTTTGTGTAAGCTATCAATTTCTAACCATATTTGCCGGAAAACCAGTTAAAGCCAGTTTAACCAGCCGGGAAATCAGGCGGTGCATAAGTTGAATACTGCTAGTAGTGAAATTAAATAACATCATTATTTGGATAAATTGTGAGTGCAAAAGATGCTCTTATATTAGTAAGTTGTATTTATTATAATTACTTGTAGTATCTATTTACTTGATGATGAGAATATAGATCATCTTTACGGTCTTTTTATCAATGATTTGGTGTAAATTAAAATTTAAGGAAAATCTGACGCATATACTTGATTGACAGCGGCCGCTGGAAAGTGTTCGAAACGTCAGGAATTAAAATGTAAAATAAACGCGATAAAATCCGTAAAGTAATTTTATTTAATAATGTATAATATTCGACGCAAGCAATAGAAATAATTGCATATACTTGACTTAATAAATAATACAGTTTTATCGATTAAGGTGATACAGATTCAATATAACTTGGATTTGTTTTTAAATTATTATCGAAAGCTTTTGAAGACAGTACCAATATAAACCGCGTTACAAGCACTGCGTTTAAGCTGTTTGTGAACCGACGTGGACGTAGTTCTAAATTATTCATCACACCGCGCGGGCGCATCCATCTCGTAGATAAGGCTTCTTTTACCCGAGCATTGCTCATGCTTTACAGAATTGCCGCATATATTGACATATTCCATTAGTGAAAGTAATGTCACAGTATATGAAGTAATTTGCCATCCTTTAACTATGTGTTATGTCTGTGCTGAACTAATTGCCCAACATATTGTTGTGAAGCTGTAGAGTACTTGTATATTGTTTCTTTAATTTATTTTTCTGTTTTGTATCAAAATAATATTTTTAATACTTAGATTTATATTAATATTTTCGTGTAATTATTAATATGATTTTTAGCAACATTCTTAAAGAAAGAAGGAGATACTTAATTAGGAGCGCAAATTTTTTATATAGTTACCTAGTTGCTCCGCTCCTAGAGCTCCAATTCTGTTCATTCTCTTTTTTTTTGAATTAGCTGCCATTTAGTACATTTTTTTTAAATTTTCTGATAAGATATTTAATATTTATGCGTTATATTATGGCGTTGAAAAAAATATTTTTCTGCGTACATAAAAGTTGTGATATACGACATTTTTATATTTTTTTTGATAATGACCTAAGAAAATTTAAAGGCGGTGGGAAAAAATCTACAATTTCGTGTAAAGAGCATGTTGTTACCCGCTTGTATTGTGCACATTAGTCATATATTTGAATCATGTGTTTAAAGTCGGTCATATGGGTCATATCGGTCGGTCTGTTTCTACCACAAAGCAGTGTGAAAACACTACTGTTGATAAAAATACTGTTGATGAATTATTCAGGCACAGAATAAAATGAAACATTTTGAAACTGTAACGCAACTAAATCTTATGATAATTTCTTTGTGTTTCAGGAAACTCATTCATGAGCTAAAAGTAAACATTAGTTTTCGTTTATTACAATTATCAACAGAATTATCAGAATTTTTGCATAAATATATTTGCAGGCTTTCTTAAAGAAAGTTTTTAAAGCCGTTGTGTATTTTCGAAATAGGCCAAAGTACGTTATTGTAAACTTAATTTCGTACCAAAGCATCACTTTGCTCAGTATGCCGTTAGGTCGTAGCGCATGCCCTGCTTTGCGTTTTAGCATTTGTTTTTGCATAATATTGTTTACAATATTAAAATTTCTGCAGTGATTAAGTTAACATACTTAAAACAAGCCTAGAAAAAATTGCTTTAGGGTCCTTAAATTTAAAATAAATACAACATTTTTTTCAAAAATCCGTCCGTCAGTCCGTCAGTACGTTAGTCAAAATATCACAAGTAGGCCATAGCGCGCATTATTTATACAGTAAACTCGACACTTCCGGCAATAATTAAATTTATTAAATTGTGTTAGAATCTCATTATAACAGCTTTAGCACCTATTTTGCTAACAATTATTCAAATACCTAAATTAAATTCGATGCTTAGTAAATTTGTAGATTTTTAGCCTAAATATCTGCGACCTGAAGCTCTATGCCTTAAGGAGAAATATAACTTACACATAAAACTAAGTGTACGAATACGAATTGATGAATTCTAATTAATATTCAATTTCAAATCTTAAGTTTCAGTTGAATCAAGTCCTCAAAGTTGCTTGAATATCCCAAATGGGAAACGGGGGATGGAAAAATTTTAGGACATACTATGAATAATTGTATAATTTCGTCAACCATCTAATATTTTTTGTCTATCAATAAGACATCGTTGGTAACTTTAGCC